>SJYV01021324.1:0-10854 GCA_006410875.1 Neotragus pygmaeus | reverse complement strand
GAAACAAGTGCCTGCCTCATGCTCTGTTGGTAGGATTCTAAACTAATGCAATTTTTCTGGAAGGCAAATGACAATATGTATCAAAACCTTTAAAAATGGCTATGGTCTTTTGCTAAGCATTTCTATTTCTGAAAATATATCCCAAGGAAATAAAGATATATCTAAGATGAATAGGCAACAATGCTGCTGCTGCTGCTGCTAAGTCGCTTCAGTCGTGTCCGACTCTGTGCAACTCCATAGACAGCAGCCCACCAGGCTCCCCTGTCCCTGGGATTCTCCAGGCAAGAACACTGGAGTGGGTTGCCATTTCCTTCTCCAATGCGTGAAAGTGAAAAGTGAAAGTGAAGTTGCTCAGTCGTGTCCAACTCTTAGCGACCCCACGGACTGCAGCCCACCAGGCTCCTCCATCCATGGGATTTCCAGGCAAGAGTACTGGAGTGGGGTGCCATCGCCTTCTCGAGTCATCAATGATTATCACATTAATTATAATGAGAAAAAATTTAAAACAATCCAGATAGCTAAAGAAAATGAGATTGCCTAAATGAACTATAGAATGCCTATATGCTATAAAACTATAAAGCCATTAAAATGATGTAGTAGAAATATTTGTCCTGAAAAAGTGTTCCTGATGCATTTAATGTCAGAAAAATATTATAAACTATTATATTTGTTATTAGTCATCTTTTTACCTGATGGCTCAGCAGGTAAAGAATCTGCCTGTAATGAAGGATTCACAGGAAGTTCAGGTTTGATCCCTGGCTCAGGAAAATCCCTTGGAGTGGGAAATGGCAATCCACTCCAGTATTTTGCCTAGGAATACTCCATGGACAGAGGAGCCTGGCAAGCTATAGTTCAAAGGGTCATGGTGAGTTGGACATGACTGAGCACACACATACCAATAGTCTTATTCAAAAAAGTCAAAGGATAAATGTCAAGACAGTAATGATCCTTGTAAGGTAGAGTTTCTTTTTAATTTTTTCATGATGCTTATCCTTATTTTTAAGTAAGTGATTTATTTAAAGGATTTAATTAAGATGGCATTTTAAACTTCCCAAGGAATTGCTTTCTGAGAACAATGTAGTTTTTAGAAATTCTTTTATTGTGTCATAAGTCAAACCATGCCCATGTAATTCAGTTCTTCTTACGGTTTCAGGTCTTGTAAGAATTCAGTGGGATAGCTATCCAGAAAGATAATTCACCCCAGACAAATGAAGTTTCTTTCTACTTCCAGCTTCCTAGCTTTCCTCAGTTCACTACAGCTCAGTAGTAGAAAGTAGCCAGTTTTTAGAACAAAACTGACATTCAAGAGAGTTCTGGAGTTGACATCCTCTAGTCATGCTGCTAAGTTACTTCAGTCGTGTCCAACTCTGTGCAACCCCATAGTCCTCATCAAATGAAAACTGCTTGGTGTATTCTGGTTCTGTATTTTTTTTTTTAATAATGCTGAAGATCTCTAAAAAGATAGAGGGATACAGAAATAAAAAGGTTATATATTCAGCTTTGCTAAAGACCCACGGGAATCATATTGCACCTAGCAACAGGAAAGATAGGTTTTCTGCCTTCAAGTCTGCTCAGAAAAATAGAAAAAGGAAAGATAATTCGGATGAGATGAAAGTGCTTTAAAGGGGAGATCAGCTTAGGGGAGCCAAAGTGCCCCATGAAGACCAATTGGAGGGCTCGGTCAGCATTCGAACCAGGCAGGATGAGGTGCCATGTGAACCGCAGCCAGGGCGGCCGCCCTGCTTGCCACTTAGCTGTCTTCTGCGCCTTGCCTCTACCTGCCTCTGGCTTCCTGCCTGCCTCCGAGGTGGGGAGGATGCCCACCAGCCACAGCTCCTCATTTCAACTGGGTGCCAGTTTGATGCTCTTCATTTTGCTCCAAAGGAAGTTCCAACATGCAAATAAGCCCAAGGAAATGAAAAAATGAAACGGTGTGTGACAGTTTCTAATTACTGCATAAAAACAACATATGGAAACTTCATTGTCCATTTCATCTCCCAACATGTACCATCAAGTCAGACTTCCCTTACTTTATCATACCCTTGAGCATTTGGACCTGATTTACTTCAATAAATAGGTTAAAAAAAAACCACTTTTTGATGAGGTAATAGTATTTAAAAGATTTTTTTTTTTTAATACCTTCATCACTGAGAGGTTTTCATAACCTTGCTCTATTTTCCATTAGGAGTTTTCTCATTGTGTTCTAGTTAATTCTAGTCCCTAGGGTTGTTCAAAACCTGGACTGAAGTTGTCCATTCTTCAAAAGTTTAAACTAACTATCCCTAAGTACCTTTTATCAACGCTTGAATGGGTCCCTAATCACTTATTAGAGGAGACAGAACAGATTCTGCACTTATAGTCTGTTTGAAATGTTCTAAAGGCATTTGAACAAGAGGTCAAAAAAGAAACATCAAGCAATGCTTGATGAACTAAAAAACAACAGTAAAGGCAAATAAAAAAGCAAAAATTAATAAAAGCAATGTGTTGAGGTAAAAAAGATTGGACTGAGGTTCAAGAGACCTGGAGTCTATCTCCCTTTTTGCCACTACGATACCTGTGTGATCCTGAGCAAATTCTTTACTCCCACCATCCTCTGCTTTAAAACAGGATTTGAGCTATTATCTAAGATTCCTTTCCTCTTTGCTTCATTCCTGCATTCTCACAGTATACAGACCTAATTAAATACTATATATTTTCTGTATGGGACAAAATACTGTTCACCAAAGGTTGCTTGCNCTCCCACCATCCTCTGCTTTAAAACAGGATTTGAGCTATTATCTAAGATTCCTTTCCTCTTTGCTTCATTCCTGCATTCTCACAGTATACAGACCTAATTAAATACTATATATTTTCTGTATGGGACAAAATACTGTTCACCAAAGGTTGCTTGCATGATCCAGAGAGACGTTGTGGGGTGGGAGGTGGGAGGCGGATTCAGGATTGGGAGCTTGTGTACACCTGTGGTGGATTCATATTGATGTATGGCAAAGCCAATAGAGTATTGTAAAGTAAAATAAAGTAAAAAAAAATAATAAAAAAATAAAATATATGGGAGGATAACATAAAAAGAAAAAAATGCTAACCTTCGGGTAAAGTTTAAAATTTGAGGCAAGTCCTGGGAAGCAAGGCATACATCAAGTGCTCATTTGCTAAAAGCAAAATTGTCCAGTTTCTCCTCTCATCCCTCCTGGCCACAGAAGCAGAGTCGGTTAATGAATCAGAAAAAAGCTGGTTACCAGATGTCCTGGCTTATTAACACACACATCGCATTCTGTAATGGCATTCATGGAGCAAGCTGTGTGGAACTGAGAGATGGCAAAGGAAAAGTCTACCTCTCAGATGAGCTTCAAAATGTGGGTGTGCTTTGGTAAATTTTAGGAATGGTGGTTGCACAAGTTCATTTAAGCCCTTGTCAGGCATTCTTTCAGGTGGAAACTTGCCTGGATTGCAAAGAACCCTTTCTCCAAGGTCACAGGGTATCAAGTCCCTCTCAGGGCCTTCCTCTTTTCGCTAATCTTTGCAGAATTGCCGACATGAACTCTTACTTGCAGAAAGAAAGACAACAATAATAAACTTAGCAGCAATGTAAAGGAAAAGCCAATTCTGTTTGGTTTTCACCACAGCTAATTTTAAAGCCACCCATTGTTCAGCTCTGCAGTCTAATTTTATGTTAATATCCTGAAAGTTGTCAAATCTTGGCAAAACCTATGCATAAATTACACAGAAAGTAGCTCACAGGAGGGGGAAAAGTAATGACTGTCATGGTTAGCCAAACCCATTAATAGTCTGACAAGCAATAACCCAGGAGCTCTGGTCAACTGCTGCAGACATCTGTGAAACTTTTGCAATTAATATCATTTTTTCCCCTTATTTTTTGTGTTGTTGGAAGAGATATTAGCTGCCAAATAGCATGCAACTGACTGATCATTATCAGCTCTGCTGGTAAAGATTGGGTTTATCATCTCTCTTGGTTGACCACTGCTCTGCTTTTGGAAAAAAGCTACTTTTTTTTTTTTTTAATGTAATGACACGTGTCTCAGAACTGAGATTGACAGTATTTAGAAGATGGATATCAGTGGTGCGTGGCTACTCAAAAATTAAAGAAATGATTTGCTTTGTGACAACTTAGAAGGGTGAGACGGGGAGAGAGGTGGGAGGAAGCTTCAAGAGGGTGGGGACATATGTATACTTATGGCTGATTCATATTAATGTATGGCAGAAACCATCACTATATTGTAAAGTAACTATCTTCCAATTAAAAAAAAATTTAACAGAAAAAGTTAAAGAAATAAGATGCTTCAATATCTAATTCATTACTGATTTTTCTCCCAGTGAGACGAGGAAGAAATACAGATGGAAAGACTTAAAATCTCTCTTCAAACCTTCACCTTCAGTCGTAGGCTTGTTGGTGGATCATTTCACTGTGTTTCTTCCTACCTTTCTCCAGGCCACTCAAGCATACTTTTTTTGTGGGTAAGGACTTCAAGGGGAAAATAAATATATCCACCTGCTTGGTTAGTGTTTGTGCCCTGCTGGTGGTAAAAAAATTTTGAATATCACTTCATATATATATATGTACAGAGAGAGAGAGAGAGAGATGTATATGTGTATTATACAGGCAGGCTACCCTGGGGGCTCAGTGGTAAAGAATTCACCTGGCATGCAGGAGACATGAGTTTGATCCCTGGGTCAGGCCTGGGGAAGGAAATGGCAACCCATTCCAGTATTCTTGCTTGAAAAATCCCATGGACAGAGGAAGCTGGTGGGTTACAGTTCACAGGGTTGCAAAAAGAGCCAGACACAACTTAGTGACTAAACAAAACAAGCACAAAAATATACAGGCATACATCATTAGTTGCTCATTTTCTATGGAATAGTGCTGGGAGAATTATTAATAGCTGAGTTTCCTGGTGTGCCTGTAAAGGCTGCTCAATCTCTCCCCACAGCTGCTTAGCTGATGCATCTAGAGTAGTACCCGGCACAGAGTGGATTCTCAAAAATGTTGAATGAATGGATGGATAAATGTTAGCAGGGTATGATCCCATTTAAGACCTTGCTATTGGACAGAGGAGCGTAGTAGGCCACAGTCCAAGAGTTGGGCATGACTTGGTGACAAAACAACAATGGTAGCTTCATTTGTTGATTTCATGCAGAACTTCCTTGCTGCTAAAATTCATGTATGGCAAAGCCAATAGAGTATTGTAAAGTAAAATTAAAAAAATAAATAAATAAAATTCATTGCCCATGTGTAAGGGTTTTCTCAGAGAACACTGACAACTTACTCTTCTTAAAGCTTTCAGCAGTCTGAAATGCCTGCCTTACAGAATCATTTGGTAGACAAACTTTTCAAGCTCCTGCTTTGCACCAGGTCCTACGCTTGGAAATAGGAATCAGAAGATGAATAAAACTCAGTTTTTGCCATTACAGAGCTCTCAGAATATCTATAGGCAGCCATGCACAAAGGCAATTCCAACAAAACGTGGCACACACTATAACACAGATTTCAACAGACTTCAAGAAGGAGCACATTCTACCTGGTGTCGCAGAAAAAGGTGCCATGGTAAAGAGACACTTGGGCTGAATTGTAGTGAAAAATGGCCTGGCAGAGAGAATGAGGAAGGGCTTTCAAGGCACAAGGAATGCATGTGTGAAGATACAGAATAGTTAAAGGCATAGAATTTTAGAGAACAGTGAGATAGCCCAGTACCTAGAAGTACAGGGCATGGGACAATGCCTGCATGTGGCAGGAAATGAGGCTGGAAAGAGGAACAGAGGTAGGACATGAAGTCATCTTGGTGCCTTCTGAGTGATTGTGGAGGTAACCCTGCGTGCAGCTGGGATAAGTGGAAGCCTTTCACCAGAGAAACAACTCTGTAGGAATAGCCTATGATGGCTAATAGGAAAGGGGGAGGGGTGGATGGGGAAGAAGAAAGGGACTGCTGGGTCATGGAAGAAGGTCATTTCAGGATATACTCCAGATACATGCCCAGGAGTGGGATTGCTGAATCATGCATAATTCAAAAGGACACATGCACGCCAAAGTTCACTGCAACACTATTTACCATAACCAGGACACAGAAGCAACCCAGATGTCCATCAGCGGAGGAGTGGGTAAAGATGTGGTGCATATACACAGTGGAATATTACTCCACTACAAAAAAGAATGGAATGATGCCATTCGCAGACATATGGATGGATACGGAGATTGTTACACTGAGGTACGTCAGACAGAGAACGACAAACATCATATGGTATCACTTACACGTGGAATCTAAAGAAATGGTACAAATGAACCTATTTACAAAACAGAAGTTGAGCCACAGACATAGAAAACAAATATGGAAAGGGTAGGGGGAGGAATAAATTGGGAGATTGGGACTGACATATACACACTGTTAGAATAGATAACTAATAAGAACCTACTGAATAACTCAGGGAACTCTATTCAATATCTTATAATGGCCTATATGGGAGCAGAATCTAAAAATGAGTAGATATATGTACAACTGACTCACTTTGCTGTAGAGGAGAAAATAACACAACATTATAAATCAACTACACTTCAATTTAAAAAATTAAAGTCATTTCAGGAGCCCTTTGGAAGGAATGATGCTGAAGCTGAAACTCTAGTACTTTGGCCACCTCATGCGAAGAGTTGACTCACTGGAAAAGACTCTGATGCTGGGAGGGATTGGGGGCAGGAGGAGAAGGGGACGACTGAGGAGGAGGGGGATGGCTGGATGGCATCACGGACTCGATGGACGCGAGTCTGAGTGAACTCCGAGAGATGGTGATGAACAGGGAGGCCTGGCGTGCTGCAATTCATGGGGTCGCAAAGAGTCAGACACGACTGAGCAACTGAACTGAACTGAACTGATGGAGACAATCCAAAAGGAGAAGAAGCAACAGATTTTAAGACATCTCTGCAGCAGAACTGTCAAGGCTGGGTGATTGATTGCAAGTGGGATAAAATAGCTATTATAGAGGATGACTCCTAGCTTTGCATAAATGGTAAAAACTTTAATTAAGACAGGGACACAGAAAACAGCTGGCTGCGGTAGGTGTAGGAATGAGGGGATTGCAAGGGGAAAACAACACGTAATTTTCTAGAGACCAGTCTTTAGGAAATAATGAGTAGCTCCACACCAAACCATTTCCAGCTACCACTGATAAAGTCAATGAATTAAACGAGAACACATTTAAACCTTCGATGCTTATCAAAGGCAAACACAACTGAAAAAGACTTTCATTTTAAGGGACAATCAGGATGAAAAATAACTAAAACACGCAAATAATAAATTAGTTCTTTGAACTTAAAGAAAAAGAGCTCACTAACAGGAAGTTATTTACAGGTTATGAGTTCTGAGGTTTCGGAACTGATGACTGGACAGAATGCTCAACGTGACCTATTTCTTCCTTTCCTAAATATTATAGTAACATTTACCAAGTGAAAATGATAATCATAAAATACAAAACCCCCCAAAGATTCATAGTCTTCAGTTTAGCAACACATGTAGATTTCTCTTCAGCCTTGTCATAAAGAATATATTCTAGGCAAATCAAGAAAGAAGGAAGTCCTGGAGCAATCACAGAAATGAATGCCAATTGTTGGAAAAAACAAGTTTGCTGTCATCTCGGGACACATCATTTTTAGAAACAATGACCCATTTGGCAGCTTCACACATGTTCCCATCTCTGAAAGCTTTCCAACATTCCAAGTCCTACTTTATTTAGGTTTGGGAATTTCTTCAGTATAAATCTTTGGTGAAGCAAGTGCAGAATCTTAATTCCATCTAGTATTGCTCATTCCGTTCACACCTTTGTTCCCCCTCATGTTACTGATCCTTGTTTCACTGTTTCAGAGACCTTGTCTGGGCACGTGATATCAAATGACAGCCCTGTGGAATGTCTAGGTTGCTGCTGGATTTTTACAGCTGTTCTAGATGGTCTGTTAACTAGTGCTTCTGCTCTGACTTCTGAAAAACAGCCTTTGTTACAGGCAGGGTTCAGCTTTGCTCATTAGAAAAAGTTTCATTTTGGATCAGTCAAAATCTGAAAGGCCCTTAGTTGGTATTATTCAAAATAACAAGTGCTACATTTCCGGTTTCCATTGAATTTGGACTGATTACTTAGATTACAAAGAGTAGGGAATTAGGTGTCTCTGAAATCAGAAAATACCCCATCTGTCTCCAAGCATCTGACATCATACCACGTTGAGTTTTCAGACTTAAAATGGTTCTCTTACAATACAGTTTCTGGAGAAGGCAATGGCACCCCACTCCAGTACTCTTGCCTGGAAAATCCCATGGATGGAGGAGCCTGGTAGGCTGCAGTCCATGGGGTCGCAAAGAGTCAGACACGACTGAGAGACTTCACATTCAATTTTCACTTTCACACATTGGAGAAGGAAATGGCAACCCACTCCAGTGTTCTTGCCTGGAGAATCCCAGGGACGGGGGAGCCTGGTGGGCTGCCGACTATGGGGTCGCACAGAGTCGGACACGACTGAAGTGACTTATCAATACAATACAGTGGGGTTTTCCAGAATATGTGAACTCTAAGTCAAAAGAAATTTCCTGGAGAATTTCTAACCTATAGACCTAGGTTGAGAGAGATTCTGGGGAGCTAAGTGTCTTCCCTTTTGAAAGGGAGGCCAGATTGTTTGAAGGGAAGGATGTTGGGTCACAGAAGGAAGAGTGGTGATGCGGTCAGAGGACAGCACTTTGTTGGGGCAGCAGAAAGGGGTGAAGCTTCCGGAAGCAAAGAGCTCCTGTCTGTAGTGAAGGCCTCTGACTTCTGAATTCACAATCTCTTCATCCTTTATGAGGTTTTCTTCAGTGTCAACTGCTCTTTTGTTGATGATTGCCTCTTAACCTGACTTCCATTGTAGGGTGACAATTTTTCCCCTTCCCATCTTTTGGATCTTCAGATACAAATAATCAAAACAATTCCTTCAAGTTCTTTGTAGAAATAGGCCATTTTATTTTTTTCATTGCTTTCAGACTCACAGCTTGAGTTCTAATGGTGTTGCTATGAAATGAACGCAATGTTTTCGCACATTATTATAACCAGAAGTGGCTGAGAATATGCACATTGTTCCTCATCTCAGAAACTACTTTCACATCTCAATTATTAATTCATAATTCTTGAATAATTGTTAGCTTGACACCACCAGAAGTAACAAATTAAAAAATCCGAATCACCCTTTCTCAGAAGAGCATGTAGATATGTACACAGGACAAATAAAAAGAATAAACTGTTAAGAGTCCTTTCTTATAATTAAATTAAAAAATCTACTGTTTGTTCCTGGTCCCAAATATCCTTGAGAAAAAAGGTAAAAATAAAATCTGTTTTCAGATTATATGTTTAAATGAAAATGAAGCAAACATTTTGCTTATGCTTATTTAATAAGAATTGAGCTAAATTTTTAACACATAAATATTTAGGAAAAATGATTATCATGGTATTTTGTAATTCCATCAGTTAATGTATATTCTTAACTTTGTGGATACTTTTAACATGCTGACAACCTAAACTGTGTGAATAAACATACTCTTTTTAAACATTATTGCTTTTCAAACAAAAAATACATGGAATGTACTACATTCAAGTGACTATCACTTTTTCCTCCATAGGATGAATAGGCTAATTTATAACTCACTAAGGGTCAACAAGGCCAAATGCTCCATACAATAGAGAGAAAAAAAAACCCACCATGAAATAGCTGAAGAGTACAAAGGGGTCATTGATTTATGAAGTGCACAATCCTCTGGTTCCCTGCTTTATATTGTGGTCATTCCTCTATAACCCTTTTATTCCTAGATCACATAAGTCAGTAAAAGTGGTGGCAAGTAAAGAAAGCGTCAGACCACATTTGGGCCCAGGTTCAGCTCTTGATTAGTTCAAGGTTATACATCTGTGCTCAGACAGAACTTCTGATCCCTCCCACCGACGCTGAAGCAGGACTGAAGACCTTGAGATACCATCCAATATCCATTCTCTCCTTCCAGGGACACATTTTCACTTGGAATAGGAATGCAAGCTTCTTCCCTTGCAGTTAGGTGGCCAAATGATCAGGTTCTGATCCATGAGATAAAACAGATCTCTGGTAGGTTACTTTAAGGGATCTTACTTAGCAGGGATGTTTAACTTTTGTATTTTCTTCCTGATATTTGGACTGCAGATGTGATGAAAGGAGTTCTGGTTCTCATCGGGAATTATGAGGTAAACTTGAGTACAGAACAGGAGTCAAAAAATGAAAGGATTGTGGATTCCTGATGACTGTGTTGCAGCTGTACCACGCTGGGCTGCTTAACTCCAGACTTCTATATGAGAGAGAAATCAACTCTTATCTTTTCAAAGTAACTATTGTTACGGGTTCTCTATTCAATGAATCCAGTCCAAGGTGATAAGAGAAAAAGCATTACTTCAGCTCTGCTATTACTGGGAAAGACTGTATGACCTTCAGTTTCTCATTATACACAGGGTTACATATGACAGGAATAATGATGATATTATTATTGTTTAATAAAATCTTTACTCCAGTCACTGTTCAAAGTTCTTGTTATATGACTTTTATTAATATACATACTTTTATAGGCCTTTAACTTAATTTTATACATATGTATATAAATATATACAGTGTAGGTATAAGCTGTATATATATAGGAAGAGTGGATGCTATTATTATCTCTGCTTCATGAATAAGGAAACTTTTTTTTTTTTTTACTTTATTTTACTTTACAATACTCTATTGTCTTTGCCATACATCGACATGAATCCACCACAGGTGTACACGAGCTCCCAATCCTGAATCCCCCTCCCACCTCCCACCCCACAACGTCTCTCTGGATC
>SJYV01021323.1:741032-763082 GCA_006410875.1 Neotragus pygmaeus | reverse complement strand
CTTTAAGCCAAATTTTTCACTCTCCTCTTTCACTTTCATCAAGAGGCTTTTTAGTTCCTCTTCACTTTCCACCATAAGGGTATGTAAGTGGTAACTCTGTAAAAATTGAAGCCAAAAAAAAAAGTAGTAGGAAAGAGGATATCCAGAGTCACCTTGAGGTCTATTTCAGCTTGGATTCCTTTGAAAGCAGAGGCAAAACAAAGACCTGGATGTAAGCCACTTATTTGGAAGTGGTCCTGGGAAGTGGGGACATGGGGCCAAGGAGAGCAAGATGGGAACTAGCTTCCTGCTAACGCAAGAAGACCTCACGTTACCAGGCAGTCGGGACTCAGTAATGGGAAACTTGGGAAATTATGAGCAACTAAGTGAAAACCTCCTCAGAGCTGCCCTGCTGAGAGCCAAAAGGCCAACATCCACGAACATCCACCCCTCACTGGTTGAGAGATGGTCCTAGGTATCACCAGCCCCTCACCTCCAGGGAGCATCTGCAGGCTTCCTGAGCACGCTTACCTGGCTTCGGGTACAGCTGCGGGACAGGTGGAGCACAGAGGTGCTGAGCTGGAGGGCTGAGACGGGCTGTCGTCCACACGCACACGACTGCACGCTGCAGCTACATAGATTAAGAATTGTGCTGAGGGCCTGTGACATCTGAGGCCAGCACCGCGTGGCTCTTGCCCTTGTAGATGGGCAGGCTTGGGTGTGCTGTTAAAAGAACAAAGGAAGGGATGTGANGCACGCTGCAGCTACATAGATTAAGAATTGTGCTGAGGGCCTGTGACATCTGAGGCCAGCACCGCGTGGCTCTTGCCCTTGTAGATGGGCAGGCTTGGGTGTGCTGTTAAAAGAACAAAGGAAGGGATGTGACGAACGCCTCCCAATCCACCGCACTCTGGGTCAGTACCATTTTCAACGTTCTGCTTTCAAGCACTGTCATATTCGGATGACATAACAGGCTTCCATGCAGCTTGATGTCTTCTGTTACTGCATCACATCAGATGATGAAAACTTTTGTGACGCCCCAAACCCAAGAAGAAAGTCAGAATAACTGCTCAGAATCTGGGCACTTTCTAAATCTTGGACCAGTCGTTTGCCTATCTCAAAGATCCTTCTGTGGTTTCCCCTGTAAATAACTAGATATGTGCCAGCGTTGTTTATCTCCGGCTTTTGTGCTATCTTCTGAACCTTTCTTAGGACAGATCACATCAGTTTCCAAGTCTCACCTCTCCAGGATTTCCCAGCTCTGTCATTTCCTCCCAACCTCTCTTGAGAAGGCTTATGTGGTCCCTTTCTGACAAATTCCTCATTACTACATCGATGCTATTCTAGCCTTTCTGCCTTAAACTTCCCCTAGAACCTGGCTTTTGACTTCAACCCATAATGAGGCCATTTTCTGACCATCGTTTCTATAAGTATTGAATTTCAAACACATAATTGAGTCACTCAACCATCCAGCTAAACCAGTTGCCTGCAATTCAGGCAAACATAGAGCTTCGATGATTTACACTAGTTATCCAACCAAGTTTGTCGTAGTTGGACATATTCTCCCAATTATTTGTATTTTCTATTTGCTCATATCCAAATTGTAAGAGAATGTGTTTTTTGTTGAGCTTATTTTTTCTATAAATAATGCTTAAATTAGAAGTCTTTTTTCCCTTTAAATAATTCCATTGTCCCGCCTTCTAAATGTATAACTAACTTTTAAACTTTACTAATCTAAACCTTACCTAATTCAGTGCTCTTTTCAAACTTGATTCGAAGAGACTTAAACATATATCATATACCCAAGAAGGCTTCCCAGATGGCCCTAGTGGTAAGGAGCCCACTTGCCAATGCAGGAGATATAAGAGACACGGGTTCAGTCCCTGGGTGGGGAAGATCCCCTGGAAGAGGGCATGGCAACCCACTCCAGTATTCTTGCCTGGAGACTCCCATGGACAGAAGAGCCTGGTGGGCTACAGCCCATGGGGCTGCAAAGAGGTGGACCCAGCTGAGTGACTGACACTTTGAACTTTCATGCTGAACTCCAAGTGAAGGTCTAATAGCAAGTCAAGTCCTAAAATATGCGTTTGTCGGTCTGAAACCTCTCGATGATTCCCGTTTTCACACATGAATTTAGCCTATCTTTGGACTCCGAGGACACAGAGCTCAGTAAGGTACTCAGTGGTTTGTCAAGACTGCCAGGGGATTGCATTCCGAGCTCCTGCTCTGGGACGCTCATGTTGGTACAGCAGGCGGCTGTTTCCAAAGTGGTCCCAGTGAGAGGGTGTCCTTGCTGACCTGTCTGCAAGTGAAATTCCAGGTGCCGAGTTTTCACCCAGGTGTCCTTGGCTCGCTTGGTGCTGTGTTGCACTGGAAAGGGTTTCTCTCCATGATGTTCATGGAGGACAAGAGCAGGAGGCAGCCGGGCATTTTCCTAGATAGCATTGCTCCTGGAATTTCCTTCTCCAAGAGCTTCCTTTGGCTCAACTCACTGCAAAATACACCTCAAGCTGATGAACTGGAGGGTGCAGAGACCTGGAGCAGAAAGTACATCTGGAAACGTCTTCCTCTTCCCTCCTTCCTTTTCTCTCATCTTTCCTCCCCACATTAGTCCACTGCAGCCCGGCTAACCACAGCCTGGCGTTTCTTCTCCGTTGCTCTCTGCCTCCCTCTCTGCTTCCCTCTCCTCCCGCCCCACTCTTCGAATCTACCCACTCCTGCTTCTCTTCCTCTTCCAGGACACACACACACACTCACTCACACACACACACACACACTCACACACTCACACACACACACACTCACACACACACACACACTCACACACACCCTTCTCTTTTCCTTCGACATCAGAGCAGACTCGCTGGAAGTGTTTAAGGCTGAACCAAAAGTGAATAAATGTTTCCTTTCCTGGGAACTTTAACTTTTTCTTTGCAGTTTAATTTAGTTCCTGAATGTTAAAGACGACATATTTGATATCTGTAAATCTGTCTGTACACGTCTGTGCATGTGAATATATATACACGAGCAAACTGAAAAAAAAAGAGAGAGAGAAAAAAAAAATCCCTCAAACTTCTGCTTTGACTGCAAGATTAGAGGTTCTAACTTCTTGATTATTCCTTAACAAGAACATTTTAGAGAAATCAGTATCTTTTGTCCTCATTCCATATAGATTACTGCAGTTTGCAGACAGCGTTTTTTGCATATTATGTAAATAGAAAGTTACATTAACAACACTGTAGGTAATGTAGGAACATTTTATTTTAATTTCTCTTTTTTTCTTGCAGAAAGAGCTTCTGATTAAGAGCTGGGAGTGCTGCTCGTCTCTGATTCCTTGCTGACTCCCGAAGAGTTGTCAGGATGTCTCAATGATTTTCTGGAAAACCTTCAGTGTGCCCATTTGCATCCGGCACCTCCAATCCTGGAAAGACCACCACTAGACCCAGTGGAAGGCATAGGCTTTTGAATGTATCTTACTTCTAGTTGCTTAGGTGAGGGCTAAAGTGGGAACTCTGCGGGGCAGGTTGTCAAAAGAATCTAGTATCCAAAGATAGCTTTTTGTAAGTATTGGGAATCTGAGAGGTGGCGGGAGGAACAGACTTTCAGAGCACTTCAGAGCTGGAGAAATAAGCTCTCACTCCAGCAGAGGACAGGTGGGCGTAGAAGAGGGAAAGAATGCCCCGATGCGCTTTACTGGGCGCCGAGTTATATACACACAAATAGAGGGAGCACGTTGGTGCACGCGTGCTGTGAGTTTCGCAAACTATTGAAATAATGCAGTGCTACTTGATAGCTTGATGGCTGATGAATGCCTTTAATCAGTGCACAGAGAGCGCAAGGTGTTACAAAATTCACCCCCGAGAGTAATGCGACAGGAGGTACAAAAAGCTCCATTAGTGAGTGACCTTAATTGTTAATGGAAACAAAGCTTTCGGCGTGCAGACTCAGTTGGTGGCACTGGCTCCTGACCACCAGAAACTGGAGAGACAGGTCTTACCCCAGTTCTAGTTTTCTCAAGGTCCTTAAAAATCTTTGCACATGAATGCTCCACCAGCTTTTCTAAGGATGTGACTTCCACCTTAATGTAGAGAAGACAGTCGTTCTGTAGAGCCCAAGAGGAGAAGTAATTCTAATTCACATCGCTACCAAGTCTTTTATGAGACTGTCTCACCTTAAGAAGTCGTAAAATTCCTCTCCTTGAGCAAATAGAGTTTATAATGTTTCTAAACTATCGGTGTGGAATGGATTTCTCCGTGCTCTTTTTGGAAATGTTTGTTGTGATGGCAAGTGACACAATTTACTTATTATTGTGGCAGAAGTTTAGCGTGATTGAAAGCCATCAACAGGCCTAGCATCTGAATGTCAAACATGACTTGTGTCTATAATTCCAGACAATGATCTGGATGCCTGTTGATGTTCTTTCTCATCCACGTTTTTTCCCCTTTCCACTAAGTGGCACTGTGTTATTTGCATTTTTTTCTACTCAGGTCAAAATATCAGAAATTTGGAATGCTGGTCTAAAATCCAGTTTAAAGCTTTGTTGTAAATTTCTGCTAAAAAGCCTGGATGAGAAAAAAAAAATACACAGCAATTAAATTTTTGTAAGAAAAAACTTCCACGAAGCTTTACTCTTTTCTGTATTTAACTCTTTCCCACTTTTTCTTTCCAACTCCATTAGCCTCCAAATAAGCACACCATATTATATATGTCAAAGGAAGTTTTATTTAGACTTATAAGGGCTGATCTATTCCCATACTGTTTAAATTAATGTTCAAAAAAGAATTCAAACCACATTCTAACATTTGGACTATGTAAGAAGGAAACAGATTTTCGGGAAAAAAAAAAGATGTTGTTTTAGCTAGGCAGAATGGGCTGTAGGAATGGAGACACGTGCAGACGGGATTTCTAAATGTGTGTATTATCTGATAAGATCTGGGCTGCTCGCATGTCAACTCGGAGAGTAAACGAGTGCAGAGTCTGCAGAACTGGCTTCTCCCCTTCCTTCCTTCCTTCCTCCCTTCCTTCCACTTCATTTCTTCTTCCTTGTACTCTTTCCCTCCTCCTCTGCCTCCCTTTCTTTTTCTAACAGCTTGGGATTGACTTTTATCTCAGCCACCTGCAGCCTAAGGCTTGGAAACACTCCGGTTCTTCACCTAAGTGGTTACTTTTCAAGACCAAATTAGCTCCAGCAATGCAAGGTGACTTTGAGAAAAAAGAAGATGGAGTCTCTGGAAAAAGAATATCTTCCATTTGCATCAAGGTGAACATTTTGAGAAGGAAGTTCTGATTACCTTCTCCAAATACAGCACACCACTGAGGGGCAGAATGCTTTGTTACCCTGGCTCTATAAGCCATCCTACATCAGAAGAGAGTCACGGAAAAAGCATCGTCACTGACCTTGAGCGTGAGGGTCACCTTCAGCTTTCAGCACAATAGAGGTCGCTGACCTTGAGCGTGAGGGTCACCTTCAGCTTTCAGCACAATAGAGTTTTCCATTGTCCCAAGAGCAGCGAAAACACTGCCAGACAAGGGAGCATAAAAGCAACCAGGGCAAGGTTATGAGTCCAGGATCTTTTCTGCACGTGCGACTTCACGTTTTGTGTGTGTGTGTGCACACGCACGAAGTGAGTTCTGTTTGGAATTACTGAACTATATTTCAGCTAGCCAGCGTGTAGCAGCAGCTACTTTCTCTGGTGTGCTGCCTTCTCTATGCAACATGCATGGTAGTGTTTTTCTCATACACGAAGTGTGTTTTCTTGATCAGGAAGAGAACAGAAGTTAGTGCGCCAGGAAAATGTGAAAATCTACCTTTTTAGAAAATATATCATCTTCTAGAGAATAACACCCTGCTCTCTTTCACGTGCAAAATATCACACACTTGCCTTTGAGACTCAAGAGGAAAAGGAATTCATTGACTTCCCTCAGAGAAACTGGTTTACAGGGAGCCCTCAGATGAGGATGAAGCCTGCTGGGGTGGTGAAGAGTTCACATGCATTTCTTGGAAGGTAAGGCCTTTGGGATGATTTTCAAATAGAGAATACTATATTGAGGATGTTTTCATTTCTTTACAACAGGCGTGTGAAGATTCACAAGCCATTAGTGAATCCGAAACTGCCTAGGTAGGTTATTTAATTTTGTTTGAACTAACTTTCCCCAAATTAGTTTGGTCTTGCATCCCTTTTTGCACATCCCAGGCACTGCAGTCCCTGTGAACTAGGTTAACAGTCGGGATAGGCAAGGTTATCATGAGGTAGCAAAGAGCCTCCCAGCTCTCAGGGGTTTATTTCAGTAAAGGTTCGTTTCCAGCTCATGCCCCCTGCCCAGCAGGTCCTCAAGGAGAAGCGGGAGGTTTGTGTTCCTTGTAGTCACTCATGGACCAAACCTAGAAAAAAAGCAGGCATATAAAGTGGGCCGGTTCAGAGAAGGCTCTGAAAAGTCTCAGACACATATTGACCCACGAATGCCTTCAACCAGAGATGACTTAGAGCACTTCTGATCACAAGTAATCATGGAGAACTAGGCGGATGGTCCCATTCAAACACAAGAGGGTGGGAAATGTAATCCCAACACGGACCCCAAAGGCAGAGGTTCTAAAACAATTAGGAAGAGCACTGACGGCCCCCATGCCGTGTATTTTTTTCAGAATACATTTAAGACTCTCTGGACAATTCACATCACTTAGATGATCCACATCCCACTGTTGTACGTTTCTCCAAGATCAAGCAGTGTTACACCTGGGAGAACTAGAGGAGAGATTACAATGGTACACTGAAAATAACTCGGTTACGTGAGAAACACCTTCTTGCCTTTGAACTTCATAACTACCCAGTGATATGAGTAGGGCATCGGTTTTCTTGTAGGAAAGTGAGACATGTAGAATGAACTTTCTGAGCTGATCTAGTATTCGAACTGTCTTTGTAAGTCAGGAAGAAATGTTGAGATACGGGAAATGTGAGCTGGTTCAAAATCTGGGGCCGCTGGACCAGCAAGAATCACCGCCACAGTCCAGTTCTACCCTGGATTCTTCCCGATTTGTCCAGGACTTGTCCAAGCACTGGGGAGATTATTCAACAGAAATGCAATGAGACATGCAAAGCTCACTAACAAAAATGTGAAGAAACGCAGTTTTGGTAGGATGCCAAGAGGCGATGACTTATTTCATAAATATCTTGAGAGCTTCTGGCCACTGGGATCAATGGGCTCTGAATCACTAAAGAAAACATTCAGACGGTGCCATTGGAGAGAAAATTTTAACCTATCATTTCAGCCTCTAAAAGGGTGGTTAAAAGTAAGAGGAAAAAAAAATAAAAATAAATTCTGCCCTTTTTATGGGCCTCTAGGACTCCTGTTGAGGAAAATGAATTCTGATTTATTGCTGTCTGCCTTGGGAAAGTTGGCGGCGCAGAACGGCATTTTACAGCCTTGTTTGGGGCTGTCAGTGTAAGGCGGGGGGACGACCTGGGGGAGCCCATGTGCCGTGACTGCCGCCAGCAAGCCACAAGCCACCTCGCGTTACCCTCTCCACGCCCTGCCTCACCTCCATCGCCCCGAACCCCCAGATCTGCCATAATGAGTCTTGCAAGGCTTACGTTGCCACAGCCGCACGCCTGAGGCATTATCTCCTATCTGCGGTATTCAGTGCTGTAATCCCACAGCTAAATGTGGTAACCCCAATTTCACAGAGGCTCTGCAGCCGGCTTGCTGAGATAACCCATCTCGGTGAGCGGGTGCCAGGTCGCAGGAGCCCGTAGGCTTGGAGCGCTGGGGATGCTTGTGCAGTTCCATCCTACGCACCCTATAGCTTACCCGTCCTTCCAGAGATCACAGGAACCCTAAATAGCAAAGATGGCATCCTAACTAGAGCACCACCTGTTTCGTGAAGTGTGTGCAGGCTTCTGCCACCCTGCTGCCTCGCGCTCGCTCGCTTGCTTTCTCGCTCTTAGTGGAGGAGAGACAAACTTTCAAGTCCTTCTCTGCGGTCTGGCTGACCAAGTAGATGTAAAACTGGGAGACGGAGGCTCCTTGTCTGAACCCAGGCCAACGGCCCCTACGCCACCCACGTGGCCACAGCGACCTACATACGTCTCTCACACTCGACGCTCTCGAACAGGCTTGCAGGTGCTGGAATCCTAGGCAGTAAAGATCGTTGCTCGGCAAGCCTCTTTGTTCTACATTTCAAACATTTCTGTGGCTGTTTGTTGTCAACAGACATGTATATTTCCTCTCTCTCTCTTTCTCTCTGTCTTCCCCTTCTTCCTCCCGTGTGGCATTGCTCAGAAATATGCCAGTTCTGACGAATGCTTTTACCTGAAAATGTATCTACTCCTGCTGCTTTATTGGACCCCTTAATTACTTGTAAAAAAATAATAATAAATTGGGCAGGTGTTTGCTCTTCCAGATGATTAATTGACAATGATTTCAGTACAATTGATGGCAGAAAGCTAGGAAGCTGCCGGTTGGAGCTCAGTGAGGAATACACATTTTTCTACTCAGCCATGTGAATCAGCTCGAGAGGAGAATTTACAGAAGGCTCCGATTGCCAGCAAACTATGTGTTTTTCATTCCAGGCTTGGAGACCTCTGAGTCCCAGTGTTGAGCTCTGTGACATATATAATTCTGTGTTACATACACGTGAAACTCTGGTACTGATAAAATGAGTTGAGAAATGTTTTTCCCCCTAAGTGAAAAAGATCACCCAGATCAGTCACTACTATGTGTAGAACGCAGTACATTATAGCAGGAACAATGAATCTGATGTAAAGTTGATTGTGCTTTTTCACTGTGTCAGTGACGTTTTAGTTTTTCATTTACCAGCATCAGAAGCAGCAGCAGCAGCAGCCCAGGATGGTCCCTGAGGACTGTGTCTCCCAGATTATTAGCATAGTGAAATTGGGGCCATTTTGTACTTTTTTTTTTTTAATGACTTCAAAAACAACCACACAAGGTTTTTAGACCAGTGACTGAATAAAAATAAAGAGACCTAAATGTTTAGAAGTAGAAAATCAAAGCTAGACACTTTGCTTCATTTTTGATTGATACAAAAACTTTCCACGTTTTACAGGGGACCTAGTGATCTAGAGAAGACATAAAATATTATATCTTTTTAATTAAGAAGAGTCCTGAGTAGAAAGCTTAATTTCAGATGGTCAGGTTTTCAGAAAAGAAGTTCCTTGGCTACTAAAATTTTGTATGAAATAAGAAAGTGGTGAGCTACGTAGAGGAAGTTAGATTCAAGGTTTGGCTGGAGTTCAGGCCATATTTTCATGTTGATCCTTAGAACTCCTTCATTCACTCTATTTTTGTTTTACAGCTGGGCTTGTAAGCATGAATAATGTAGACACACAAATAGCATAGAAAGTGAATGTAGCCAGGAGGTAGCAAGAGAGAGAAAGAAGAGTCCATATTTCCTGAAAACAACTCCAAATAGGAAAGATATTTTCATGCTTTTTTAAAGACAATAACAGAGAAGTCTTACTGGCAATGCATATCAACTCAAAGTAAGCCTTGAAACTTTTTTTTTTCTAAACATAGATGTTAGGAGACTATCCTATGGGAAATTACCAAGGCATTTTATGGTGTATATATATATTTTTTTACTGATCAAATTTATAAGAGGAAAATAATGACATTCCAGAGTCATATCAATGAAATCATGATTTCCTGTCACTATTTAGAAATTCAACCTCTGATTGAGATTCAAAATATTTTAAAGGAACATTTCAACAAAATTATCAGGTGGTTTCAGAAAGAAAGAGTATATGAAATCATTCTTAAATGTTTGCAGAAATGTTTCCCTTTGATGAAAGCAGTAAGGTGTAGAGACTTTTAAATACTGTGCGTTTTTCAGCAGAGGGCTCTCCATCACGTCTTCCTTCACTGAGACTGTTCTTTGGGTATAAAACTCACTCTTATTACTTCGATAGTCTGATTTGCCAAGCAGATAAGGGTTCAAATTTTCTAACTTGTCCTTTCAGGAGAAAGAACTTGAAAAACTCAGAAACATTAAATTGTAAATTGTTTCGGAGAGAGTATGCATTTCCTGCCTGTGCTCCAAGGGGAAAAAAATCCCTTTTCCGCGTGCACCTTACTGAAGAATTCTCATGGTCCATTTCCTTGCAAACTCTTCAAACTTTCAAGCTCTCAAAATTCAGATCCAATATGCCTCTTTTTGAAGATTATGCAAGCCAGCCTCTTTGCCACTGTAACCCTGGGAAGTAACGCAGACATTGGCGGTAAGCTTCAGTGATCCTGGGGCGCTAGACTTCTGCAACCGACTCCAGCGATGTGTTCTCAGCATTGAAACTTCCCTAAGAAAGTGGCAGCAACTTCTAAACTCTGGCAGTTAAAAAAAACAATAAAATGTTTTATATAAGTGAATTAGTCATATTACCCCAAGAAAAAACACACAATGACCACTAGCATGACTTTCAAAACACAGGGCAAATCTGAGTTCAAAAGGGATTGAGAACCCGATGCTTGAGCACTTTGTGGCGATGTAAAGTCTTCCTTTTCAGAAACTTCTCCATTTCCCAAGTTCTGCCTAAACATTTTGATTGCTTTATGGATTAAACTGTGTATATTCAATGTCTGCTCAGGATAGGCTGTGAGTCGGGAAAGACACAGAGCAGACAGGCATAGCCCAGCTGTAAAATTGCACATTCTACCATAAGTGAGCAATCCAGACTACCCACTTCATCTCCTTCTACCAAAATATTGAGTTTTCGCTCCCAATAAAGATGTTTTATGACGGCAACGAGGTGCCGTAACTCACGGAGCTTCTACGGCTTCCTAGCTCTCTGGGTCCTGTGACTCCCGCTCTACCGTGAGAACATATGCTGCATCTCTGCCATGAATTTTTCTTTGGCGATTCCACGTTGGAATTTGCACTTGGAAGGCAGTTTCTCCACCCCCACTACAAAGATTCCTGCTCATTCATAGGAGGTGCATATTGTCTAATGTCTTCCATGTTGCAAAATGATTCCTTAGGTACCATATCCGGGGGCTTGGTCTCCTAAATTCTCAATTAGCAAAACCATCCTGAACTTATATAGGTACCTACGGTGCTGTGCCTCTTCATTTCAAAATCCCATTTATGTGTGCTACATGTGAGAAGACAGTTCACTGAACAACAGGCACATCTAAGGGCAACGCATTTCAGGAGGCAGTGATAAAAATCTCACTGGCACAAATCAGGGTCTCCTGTTTTTTGATGCACTGCTTTTTCCCCCTTTTCCCAAATACTAAGTTTAGAAGCTAGAGAGTAACACAACCCATTTTGTTGAAAGGTCTTTGTGAGTCTGACTTTCAGCAAGGAGATCCAAAGTGTTTTCCTAAGGGTCGTTTTCTTCCAAGACCATTGGGCCTTTCCTACGTTGAAAGCTGTTCATACTGGCTCCTAGGAGCTGAGTGGGCACATCCCCACTCACCGGGGCATTGAGCAGATGACTCATCGCTAAGTTGAAATAAACCATTGTGAGAGTAGTTATCCTGGGAGAATCAACCAATACCACAAATCAGGGCTTTCCGGAGGGAGATGGGCGTTAGTTGCCAACAGTTCCTGGTGTCTCCCTGCCTCCTGTGCAGCAGGTAAGGTACTACAGATGGGCAGGTACTGCGCATGACGGCCTCGTGTGCTGCGTCACTGAGTCGTACCCGATTCTTCTGCAGTGCCATGAACTGGAGCCTGCCAGGATTCTCTGTCCAGGGGATTTCCCAGGAAGAATCCTGGAGGGTTGCCATTTCCTCCTCCAGGGAATCTTCCCGACCCCAGGGATCCAATTCACATCTATTTCCTGCATTGTCAGGTGGATTCTTGACCACTTGGCCATCCGGAAAGCCTTAGTGGCAGCCTTGCCACCAAAGGATGACAAAGTAACATATAAAACAAGCTGATGGCAGTTCAAATTATTAGCAGAAATGATGTCAGATTGGCAGTGTAACTTACTGGTTAAGGACCTCAGCCTGGTTCAGTTTGGGTTGGTCTTCTTACAATTAAATATAGTTAAATATCCTTCAGCAACTCACTCAGTCCACTGTAAACTGAGAATAATAAAAGCTAGCCTGCTCACATGGTTATTTGAAATTTATTGAAATAAGAAATGAATGAGGGTCCTAGGGCTCATACTCAGGGACCAATTCATTTTAACCGAATTACTGTTTTTTAATTCATTTATTTTTGGCCCTGCTGGGTCTTCATTGCCACGTGAGGGGCTTCTCCAATTGGTGCATGAGCTCTAGAACCTGTGGGCATGGAGGTTGCCCACGAGGCTTAGTTGCTCCACGTCATGTGGGACTTTCACTCCCCGACCGGGAATCGAACCACTTTCTGGGCATTGGAAGGCAGATTCTTAACCACTGGGCAACCAGGGAAGCTCCTAGCCAACATTATCAGAGACAAGTGGTTGAAAAGACATTCCGTTGCTGTTCAGTTGCTAAGTCATGCCGACTCTTTGCGACCTTGTGGACAGCATGCAGTACACCAGGCCTCCCTGTCCATCACCATCTCCCAGAGCTTGCTCAAACTCATCTCCATGGAGTCACTGATGCCATCCAGCCACCTCATCTTCTGTCGTCCCCTTCTCCTCCTGCCTTCAATCTTTCCCAGCATCAGGGTCTTTTCCAATGAGTCAGTTCTTTGCATTAGGTGGCCAAAGTATTGGAGCCTCGACTTCAGCATCAGTCCTTCCAATGAATATTCAGGGTTGATTTCCTTTAGGATTGACCAGTCTGATCTCTTTGCTGTCTAATGGACTCTCAAGTCTTCTCTAGCACCACAATTCAAAACCATCAGTTCTTCGGCACCCAGCCTTCTTTATGGTTTAAATCTCTTATCTGCACATGACTACTGGAAAAGCCATAGCTTTGATTATCTGCACCTTTGTCAGCAAAGTGATGTCTCTGGTTTTTAATATGCTGTCTAGGTTTATCATAGCTTTTCTTCCAAGGAGCAAGTGTCTCTTAATTTCATGGCTGCAGTCACCATCTGCAGTGATTTTGGAGCCCAAGAAAATAAAATCTGTCACTGTTTCCATTTTTTCCCGTCTATTTGCCGTGAAAAGTTGAAAAATTATCCACCTCTTCTTACTTGTAGTTACTTGTTTACTTTGTCCCAGCCAGATCTCTTTTCTATTGTCCTCACATATACCGAGTTCCTGACCCTGAGCTCCGCAGCACGCCTTCATGCTCTCTGCAGAATCTCTCCCTGATCTCTGCCTGGGTGTCTCCTTCTCCCTTCTCTGGCCCCAGTTCGGGTGTAAGCTTTTCTAAGAGGACTTTCTAGGTCGCGCTTCTTTGGCTCACCTTGCCCGCATTCTCCATCTAGTCACCGTGTTCCAGGTTTCCTGTTCCACATCCCTGCAGGTCTTGTCATGCTTAAAAGTTTCTGCGTTATTGGTAACATGCTTACTAACTCTCTTTCTTACCAAATCTGAGATCCATGAGAGAGTAGCCTGCATGCTCTTCTCACCACTTAATCCTGATGCCCAGGAATGGTGTCTGTCATGTGGTAGGCAGGCAAGAAATATCAGTGAATTATGAATAAATAAATGGTGGCTTCAGAGCCAGAGAAGTTAATTCACTGCTTAGGTGGAGCAGATAGAGCTACAAGTCTATTTTTAGTCCAATTAAGGGTTGTTTTTTATAATAAAATAGAAATATTTATGGATCCACAGGAGGTAGAGAAGTTCATTAATGCTCTAGATAAATAACAGAATGAGCAGTAGAAAATCTATTGACAGATTTAATCAGGAAATTGTGAAAACAACCAGATACAGCTGATTTTGCAAGACATAGAAAGATTAGATTCAGAATACCTTGACAGGGTGAATTTGAAAAGGTTTTCTTTCCCTGCACACCACTAAAAGTTTACTTATTTCTCTGATCTTAGCATAATGATTGGAAATAAAAAAGCAGAATTTAAATCCCCAATCATTAACCATCCTGATTATTGTAATTTGGGCTGGGAGGAAAGATATAACATGAACTAGCCTTCTTGGTATGCAAGAGTTCCACAGACTTCCATGCAGGTGTGTGAGTGACAGTTTTCTCATGCTCACCACGGTTGCCTGAGCCTGTGTGGAAGAGGAGATGTGGGCATGAGAGAAAGAAGATAGTATAGACCTGTCTGAATACGTGCTTTCTAATGTCTGTGGTGCCAGCTAACGGCTTAAGCATTTCTATGTGAGGAGATATTTTCTGAAGATCATGAGGTTTAGAGAGCTTTTCTTTTAAAAAAAAATCGTTCTAAAAGTGAAGATATTTAATTAATGGGAAAAAAAATATTTCCTACATAGTATACTCATACTGTGGAACTAGGAAGGGTGTTATGCAGGAAGAAATAGAATTTCAGCATAGTTATTTAGCATAGTCACTTGTTTCTTGCCACGTTAGGGAGAGTTTATAAGTGGAAAAAAGTGCTGGTTGCCCAGTCATGTCTGACTCTGAAACCCCGTGGACTGTAGCCCACCAGGCTCCTCTGTCCATGGAATTCTCCAGGCGGGAATACTGGAGTGGGCTGCCATGCCCTTCTCCAGGGGATCTTCCCAACTCAGGGATCAAACCCAGATCTCCTGCAGTGAAAGCAGATCCCTTACGGTCTGAGCCGTCAGGAAAGCCATGGGTGGGAAAGAGGATACGGGCGCGAGAGATGCCGGGGAGAGTGAGCTATCTCACATCTGGGTTAGATGCTAAAGTCCGATTTTATTGTTATTTTTCAGATTAGCTAGGATAGAATGGGGATGACATACATAATGTTAACAGGGTTTTCAATTAACTGTGGATATATAGTTAGACTGAACATTAGAAAGAATAACATTAAGTTCCAGGTATCAGATGCAGTAGATTTAAAAGTCAACTTATGCACATATACATGTTCAGTCATTCCTCAGTATCCATGGGTGATCGGTTCCAGAACACTCCCTCCCGTACCAAAATCCTCAGATGTTGAACCCCTTATATAAAAGGATGTAGTACTTGCATGTAACCTGTGTTCAGTTCAGTTCAGTCACTCAGTCATGTCCGACTCTTTGTGACCCCATGAATCGCAGCACTCCAGGCCTCCCTGTCCATCACCAGCTCCCGGAGTCCCCCCAAACTCATGTCCATCTAGTCGGTGATGCCATCCAGCCAACTCGTCCTCTGTCATCCCCTTCTCCTCCTGCNTGTCCGACTCTTTGTGACCCCATGAATCGCAGCACTCCAGGCCTCCCTGTCCATCACCAGCTCCCGGAGTCCCCCCAAACTCATGTCCATCTAGTCGGTGATGCCATCCAGCCAACTCGTCCTCTGTCATCCCCTTCTCCTCCTGCTCCCAATCCCTCCCAGCATCAGGGTCTTTTCCAATGGGTCAACTCTTTGCATGAGGTGACCAAAAATTGGAGTTTCAGCTTCAGCATCAGTCCTTCCAATGAACACCCAGGACTGATCTCCTGTGTACACACTGTGTACATACTACCAAATACTTTAAATCATCTCTTGATAGCATAAATTACCTAATACACTGTATATGTCATGTAAGTATTTGTAAATGAAATATAAATAGTTGCCAGCATGTAGCAAATTCAAATTTTGCCTTTTGAAACTTTCTGGGACATTTTTTCTTAATATTTACCATCTGAGGCTGTGGAACCATGGATACAGAAAGCTGACTGGGTATACACTGCCCCCACCACACACACACAATCATCATTATCACCATTTTAGGGCAAATAACTCAGATATATATACATATGTATGTGTGTATATATCTGCCTAATTCCCGTGGAATTAGGGTCTATTTCATTACCTGCTTGAAGAATTTTAAGGTATTAGTTTCAGATTCTTAAAAATACAAAAGCTCTGACTTCTTCTGCCAAGAATTCTACAATTGTGCTTGCACGGCCTAAAATCTAAGCAATTCAGTAGAATGATATTTATATAGAAATAAAGAAGCTCCTGACTATAGCACACATGATCTATCATTTACCAAAATGTATAAGCACATGCTACATACAGCTCTGGGCTTCCCTGGTGACTCAGGCAGTGAAGAATCTGCCTGCAATGCAAGATATATATGTATCATTTTGTTTCGTAATATATTATTTTATGTTTAATATCTTTATTTCTTTCTTATCCACTTATCATATAACATAAGATATATTGAAAATATATCATAGCATTTAAGAGTCAATTTTACATTGTAGTGTTTAAATTCTGAGATATCAAAGAAATGAGTAAAAATCATCAAAGGGCTTTGCGTCCTCTCCTGAGGAAGGGATTAGGATGTTCTCACATGAACATGGGATAGTTACACCATGTTAGGTGAAAATATGACCTTTGTGTCCTCTCCTGAGGAAGGGATTAGGATGTTCTCACATGAACATGGGATAGTTACACCATGTTAGGTGAAAATATGACCTTTGTGTCCTCTCCTGAGGAAGGGATTAGGATGTTTTCATGTGTACATGGGACAGTTACACCATGTTAGGTGAAAATATGACCTTTGTGTCCTCTCCTGAGGAAGGGATTAGGATGTTTTCACATGTACATGGAATAGTTACACCATGTTAGGTGAAAATATGACCTTTGCGTCATCTCCTGAGGAAGGGATTAGGATCTTTTCACGTGTACATGGGATAGTTACACCATGTTAGGTGAAAATATGACCTTGCTATTGCCTTTACTTGGAGATTAAGGCCAGGTAAGGATCTGTGTATGGGTACCAAATTCATGGGGCTAGACTTGGGATGGAAGCTTTTAATGTGTCAACTTGGCTGGGCCTCAATGCTCAGATTTGTGGTCAAACATCATTCTGGATTTTTCTGTGAGGGTGTTTTTGAATGAGATTAATCTTTCAATCTGTAGACTTACAATAAAGCTCGTTCCTCTCTATAAAGTGAGTGGGCCTCGTTCAATCAGCTGTAGACTGACTAGAACAAAAAACTGACTTCCCCAAGCTAGCAGGCCTGTGCAGCACGTGGCCTTGAGCTTGAACTGCAGCCCGGGGTCTTCAGTCTGCCAGCCCACCCTGCAGATGTTGGGTTTACCAATCTCCGTAATCATATGAGCCAACTCTCTAAATCTCTTTATATATACAAATCCTATTGATTCATCCTAACTAGCACACAATTTGTGAAAAAGAGACTCAGGTCTCTACAATATACATGAGAAAGATGACGCTCACAGTGGTTTAATTGCCCAAGGTCATAAAAACAGCAAATTGTGATGTTAGATTCTGAACCCACATCTTCCAGTGTAAAAGCCAACATTCTTTTGTGTCTTCTACATGATCCTCAATACAGGCTTCTGATAATGATTTCATCATTTATTGATCATTGGGGTGCATGATTAATTACTGATATGATCACCTCTTTATTTGTAAACTGAAAGGGCCAGAAACATCCCATAGCTGTCTTTCTGGCCATGTCTAACACAGTGTCTGATATAGAAATTCCTAGAAAACACACATTCCCTCCCCTCGTACTCTACTCACATTACAAGCACACACATATTCCCTACCGTAAAAGAATCTAATTCAAGAGAGTCTACCATTGATATAAACATGGGCAATGGCACATTCCTTGTCTCCAATGCTTTATCTCAGGACAAACAGTGAGTAAGGCAAGTCTTCCTAACCTCTCCGAGCTTCCATTTTCTGCTAAACCTAAGTGTGGCCTGCAAAAGGGTTTCCCGAGTTTCGGATGTTTTCAGATCACCCTCCTCCTGTTTGCCCTCTTCACATGCCATCACGGCGGTGTAGTGCTCCGCTGGAAATGAGCACTACTTAACATTGATCCCAGCTGCAGCAGTAGCGTTGGTGTTTCTTTTGAATACCCAGTAAGATGAACGAATAAATATTAAACAATTAAGTTGTCTATGTAAAATCCAAAGTCATACACTACCGTCTGTGATGTGAGTAGCACACTTGGGTGGGGAGAGATCTAATATAGAACTTAAAATCTTGCCTAGTTCTGTCTCCATAGGTTTATAAATTGACTACTGAATTCTGGGTAATTATATAATTTATTCCAAGTATCACCTTGCTATTGCATCTTCAAGATCTAAAAGTCTTCAAGTGATAAGACCCCTGCACATCCCAACCTTCTCAGAGCTGGTCCTACAGCTGCTGCAGGATTCACAGGAAGTGCACCTGGACACATGAGAACGTGCATGTTTAAAACTTCAAGGGGCCTTCTCTATTGTTTTCTTTTTAATCAATTTTTAAATCACAATTCACATTATGAAGTGCAATTACATTATGACACAATATAGACACATGTGTATATACTATATAGACACAATTAAAGTAAAATTTTAATGAAATATGCTTACACTCCCTCCTATTCTATTCATTTATTATATTTCATTTTTTAAATTGCAAATTGGCACTTGCCAAATAATCTATAACATATTATATCATCTGTTGCTATGTAACAATATGGCCACAAATTTATCAGCTTAAACAACACGATTTTATTTCTCATAGTTTCTGTAGTTCTGGGATCCACATATACCTCATCTACCAGGGCTGTGATTTGATCTGAGATTCCACTAGGGGAAAATTCTCTTCCTCGCTCATCTGGTTCCTGCAGGCTGCAGGAATAAGGGCCCATTTTCTTGCTGGCTATTGCCTGGAGGTTGCCCTAAGTTTCTTGCCATGTGACCCACGCTTCCAACATGACAGTTTGCTCTTTAAAGCCACAAGAAAATGAATCTACTTGCAAAACAAGTGCTGCAGCCTTATGTAAGGTGGGCACATACATGAAATCACGTATGTCTTGTTACCATTACCACGTTCTGTTGGTCAGAAGCACATCACAGGTCCTATGCACACTGAGATGGCATCAGCTTTGTGAGGGGTTGGTGCCAGGAGAAGGGCACTTCAGGGCCCACCTTGTCCGATGGCCACAAAACTAATGTGCTAATTGCACATTACTCAGACTAGAGCCAGACATCCTGGAATGTGGAGTCAAGTGGGCCTTAGGAAGCATCACAACAAACAAAGATAATGGAGGTGATGGAACTCCAGTTGACTTATTTCAAATCCTAAAAGATGGTGCTGTGAAAGTGCTATACTAAATATGCCAGCAAATTTGGAAAACTCGGCAGTGGCCACAGGACTGAAAAAGGCCAGTTTTCATTCCAATCCCCAAAAAAGGCAATGCCAAAGAATACTCAAACTACCACACAATTGCACTCATGTCACACGCTAGTGAGTTCAGTTCAGTTCAGTTGCTCAGTCATCTGACTGTTTGTGACCCCATGGACTGTAGCACACCAGGCTTCCCTGTCCATCACCAACTCCTGGAGTTTACTTAAACTCATGTCCATTGAGTTGGTGATGTCATCCAACGATCTCATGCCCTTCTCCTTCTGTCTTAAATCTTTCCCAGCAACAGTGTCTTTTCCAATGAGTCACTTCTTTGCATCAGGTGGCCAAAGTATTGGGAGTTTCAGCTTCAGCATCAGTCCTTCCAATGAGTATTCAGGACTAATTTCCTTTAGGATGGACTGGTTGGATCTCGTAGCAGTCCAAGTAGCAAAGTAATGCTCAAAATTCTCCAAGCCAGCCTTCAACAGTAGATGAACTATAAACTTCCAGATGTTCAAGCTAGATTTAGAAAAAGCAGAAGAACCAGAGATCAAATTGCCAACATCGTTTGTATCATCAGAAAAACAAAAGAGTTCCAGAAAAATATCTACTTCTGCTTCACTGACTATACCAAAGCCTTTGACTGTGTGGATCACAACAAACTGTGGAAAATTCTTCAAGATATGGGACTACCAGTCCACATTACCTGGCTCCTGAAAAACCTGTATGCTGGTCAGGAAGCAACAGTTAGAACCAGACATGGAACAACAGACTGGTTCCAAATTGGGAAAGTGGTATGTAAAGGCTGCATACTGTCACCCTGCTTATTTAACTTCTATACAGAGTATATCATGCAAAATTCCAGGCTGGATGAAGCACAAGCTGGAATCAAGATTGCCAGGAGAAATATAAATAACCTAAGATATGCAGATGACATCACCCTTATGGCAGAAAGTGAAAAAGAACTAAAGAGCTTCTTAATGAAATTGAAAGAGGAGAGTGAAAAAGTTGGTTTAAAATTCAACATTCAAAAAACTAAGATCATGTCATCCAGTCCCATCACTTTATGGCAAATAGATTGGGAAACAATGGAAACAGTGAGAGACTTTATTTTCTTGGCTTCCAAAATTACTGCAGATGGTGAATGCAGCCATGAAATTAAAAGACGCTTGCTCCTTGGACAGAGAAGGCAATGGCAGCCCACTCCAGTACTCTTGCCTGGAAAATCCCATGGATGAAGAAGCCTGGGAAGAAAACCTGTGACCAGCCTAGACAGCATATTAAAATGCAGAGAGAGTACATCTCCGATAAAAGTTCATCTAGTCAAGGCTATGGTTTTTCCAGTGGTCATGTATGGATGTGAGAGTTGGACTGTGAAGAAACCTGAGTGCTGAAGAATTGATGCTTTTGAACTGTGGTGTTGGAGAATTCTCTTGAGAGTCCCTTGGACTGCTAGGAGATCCAACCAGTCCATCCTAAAGGAGATCAGTCCTGAATACTCATTGGAAGGACTGATGCTAAAGCTGAAACTCCAATACTTTGGCCATGTGATGCAAGGACTGACCCTGTTGCTGGGAAAGATTGAAGGTGGGAGGAGAAGGGGATGACAGAGGATGGGATGGTTGGACAGCATCACCAACTCGATGGACATGAGTTTGGGCCAGCTCTGGGAGTCGGTGNATACTTTGGCCATGTGATGCAAGGACTGACCCTGTTGCTGGGAAAGATTGAAGGTGGGAGGAGAAGGGGATGACAGAGGATGGGATGGTTGGACAGCATCACCAACTCGATGGACATGAGTTTGGGCCAGCTCTGGGAGTCGGTGATGGACAGGGAGACCTGGTGTGCTGCGGTCCATGGGGTCACAAAGAGTCAGATATGACTGAGCGACTGAACTGACTGACTGACTGAAACATTAACTATCCAAAATTATTTGCCACAAAAGTTAATATATCAGTCTCTGAAATTTGCAAAAATACTTTTCTAACATGGATACTCTCCTCTGATAACAACTCTGACCTCTAGAGACCAGGAAGACAAGAACTGTCATTCATAATCCTTAACACTCTGTATGATCTTAGTTCATACATATATTTCAAAAGAATTAATCACACCAATCTCAATGACATCTACCTCTCTACATGTTTAAAAGCAAATGCTTTCTTACAATCTAGATAGAGTGACTGGATATAAATTTTATGAGTAATAGTTAAGAAAAATGTAAAAATACACTTTATGCAAACATATATGTTTATTTATAAGCCTATATTGACCCATCAGCTTTGATCTTATCACTATTGTAAAAGTTCTAAGAAATTTTGAAAAGATATCAACTTATGTATAATTATTCCATCATCCTACATTTTAAATAAATTTAGAACAATATTTATTACCCATCACCAATGCCCCAAATAGGGCCAACTCTGAAATGAGGGTTTGAGGAGATTTTTATTTGTAAATTAAGCATCTTACCCCAACCAGTAATGCTGAAGAAGCAGAAGTTGAACAGTTTTATGAAGACCTATAAGACATTTTAGCACTAACACCCAAAAAAGATGTCCTTTTCATTATAGGGGACTGGAATGCTAAAGTAGGAAGTCAAGAAATACCTGGACTAACAGGCAAATTTGGCCTTGGAATGCAGAATGAAGCAGGGCAAAGCTTAATAGAGTTTTGCCAAGAACATGCACTGGTCATAGCAAACACCCTCTTCCAACAACACAAGAGAAGACTCTACACATGGACATCACCAGATGGTCAACACCGAAATCAGATTGATTATATTCTATGCAGCCAAAGATGGAGAAGCTCTATACTGTCAACAGAAACAAGACCAGAAGCTGACTGTGGCTCAGATCATGAACTCCTTATTACCAAATTCAGACTTAAACTGAATAAAGTAGGGAAAACTGCTAGACCATTCAGGTATGACCTAAATCAAATCCCTTATATTATCCAGTGGAAGTGAAAAATAGATTTAAGGGCCTAGATCTGATAGATAGAGT
>SJYV01021323.1:508805-738888 GCA_006410875.1 Neotragus pygmaeus | reverse complement strand
TTCCTCTTCACTTTCTGCCATAAGGGTGGTGTCATCTGCATATCTGAGGTTATTGATATTTCTCCTGGAAATCTTGATTCCAGCTTGTGTTTCTTCCAGTCCAGCGTTTCTCATGATGTACTCTGCATATAAGTTAAATAAACAAGGTGACAATATACAGCCCTGACATACTCCTTTTTCTATTTGGAACCAGTCTGTTGTTCCATGTCCAGTTCTAACTGTTGCTTCCTGACCTGCATACAGATTTCTCAAGAGGCAGGTTAGGTGGTCTGGTATTCCCATCTCTTTCAGAATTTTCCACAGTTTATTGTGATCAGTACTATACTGTGAAAATAATGAGAAAACAGAGTGTCTAAGCATAACAAGTGGGAGAATACTCTATCCAACAAGGATGCTCTCTTGTGGGGCTTTTTTAGTTCAGAAAAAAACAGTGATCCCTGCAGTGTGGTTTGATACTTGAGGTCCTTTATGTTTCTTTATCTCATGGTGTCATTCAGCTTCAAGTTGGCTAGGCCATTTGGATCTTTCATAGAAAATATGGCAAGATCACAGAATTTTTCTTTAAAAGTGCCTGATTAACTTTCTAAATCTTGACAAATGGAAACAATGTTGCATTGTGCCATATGAGAAATCTATTTCATTATGGACTATTCAAGAAAACTTAATAACTACAAGGAAAATTGTTCAGCTTATGAATGAAACTTCATTCTACATCTTGTGATTGGAGTTTTTTTCCTTATTTTTGGCAATTACATTACTGTGCCAGAAATATTTTGTTTTCAGTTCTGTTGGTATCTTCTGATACTCTTCATTTTCTTTTTATGGCTTTTTAATTATTTCATTAATTTCACCTATCAGCATGAAAGACAATGCTCATTCAGAGAACAACATTTCTCCATTTGGCAAATTGTTGCTATAGAGGGTATTGTGGGTTTGATGCTGAACTTGATAAAATATCCTATTTAAACATTCAAATTTGCGATTCACATAGTCTTTATATATTAGAACATTTCCTAGTAACTATCATTTACGAGCTCTTAACTTACAATATTTTATAGCATCCAGAATTAACAATGTAGAAAATAATTAGGAAGACTGGGATAGGAGAGACTGGTGAGTGTTAAGCTGAAACACAGAGTAGAAATAACTCAATTTATGGCTCTGCGTTGAAATCACGCTTACAAGTCACCACGGGGAGAAATAGAACATGTGCCGCAGATGCATGTGATAACTGATGAAACACTGACTTTGGAGAGGAGTCACAAATAAAAATTCAAATATGTTATGCCTGGCAGAGAAGGTGACATCTACAAGTCAATTCAGAGAAACAAAGGACCCTGAAACTCTCCCATTCTTGAATTATCAGGTCAACTTAATTCCATGGAGACTTGTCATTTTTGTGAGAAATAAAATCTAGCTGATATTATTGCTAGATAGAATCAATTCACTGCATACCATGAAGGCAAAGAACCATATTCTCCAGGGAAGAGATTAGTGGTTTCCTTCTTTGGGAGGAAAAAAAAAAATCTGAAAGTGACTTTTTTGAGCAGAAAGAAAATGCAACGGCCTCCCAGGAAAAATAATAGGTTGAAATTGGCAAAGGGGAATGGGATTTACCAGACCCAGTGAAAATTCCTGTAGTCACATTTAGGAAGAACTTTGGCCAAAGTGGATGGACAGATGGAGCTATTCCCACTATGTCCCCTTAAAAAGGAAGAAAAGGCAGAGGAACCAGAGATCAAATTGCCAACATTCGCCGGATCATGGAAAAAGCAAGAGAGTTCNCACTCATCTCACATGCTAGTAAAGTAACGCTCAAAATTCTCCAAGCCAGGCTTCAGCAATACGTGAACCGTGAAATCCCTGATGTTCAAGCTGGTTTTAGAAAAGGCAGAGGAATCAGAGATCAAATTGCCAACATCCGCTGTATCATGGAAAAAGCAAGAGAGTTCCAGAAAAACATCTATTTCTGCTTTATTGACTATGCCAAAGCCTTTGACTGTGTGGATCACAATAAACTGTGGACAATTCTGAAAGAGATGGGAATACCAGACCACCTGACCTGCCTCTTGAGAAATCTGTATGCACATCAGGAAGCAACAGTTAGAACTGGACATGGAACAACAGACTGGTTCCAAATAGGAAAAGGAGTGCGTCAAGGCTGTATATTGTCACCCTGCTTATTTAACTCCACCTTTAGTTTTTGCCAAAGTTCCTGTTGGAAGAGTCCAACATTAGCATAGCTGAACCAAAAGGCAAAAGGCTACAACTCTGCCAAGATATGCTGGGAAACCAGTATGTTCTCAATGATCAGATGTATTTGTGGTACATCTTCAACTAAAAAGTTCAGAAAGGCCAGTATAGAAAATATGGACCCAGAAGGGGCAGAATTGGGTAACAGCATAACTAGTTTTCTCTTCTTCTATAGGCAACAAAACTGCAAAAAGAAATGACAACTAAAAGCCTGAGAGAAGAATCAGAAAAGCATAAAAAGTAAATATAAGAACTCAAAAATTCGTAGTGGTCTCTGCTTAGTTTTCAAAGGAATCAATTGTTCTGCCTAACTCAGGATATCATTGGGTACTATCAGCCAGTACCTCTTTTCCAAAGTTGCTGCAAGTTAGCACTACATCTACCTAAAGAGAGACTGGAGTCATCTTAGAATTCTGACCACAAGAAAATGGAATTAGATTAAACTGGAAAGTTTTCGTCCCAACTCCCTTATTATAGAAAAGAGTCTTTGATTGGTCCAGGCTAGTCAAGTTACCACCTCTGCTCCAATCAAACTGGCCAACTTCATGTAACAAACATGGCTTCTCCAGTAAAGAAAGCTGAAAACATGTCTTAGATGAGATCACGCTTATGGCAGTTTCACTACCTAATGAGAAGAACAGTGGTAGTCTATCAGGTTACCTAATCTCTAGGCAAGTCCAGTCTTTATAGTCGATATATTTTTTAATGCATTTGTCCTGTTTAGAATCAGTGGGGCTTTTCTAACTTCTGCATACATACACTTACACACACACTTCCCATAGACCAGTTAAATTACCACTACAATTGTGACATTTAAATACTTTTTTATAAATATATATCCATGTTTATGTCTTTTTCAAAACAGTGAATTCTCCCATAACACAAAATAACCCCAAATTCTGAGGGGTTATTTTGTGTTGTAAAGTTATACTTAACTTTTTCAAGTGAACAGTTTCAAATTACATTTTCAACTGGGAGCATGGATCAGTGGTTAAAAACAGGAAGTTTGATGAGCAAATTTGAAACCAGTGAAAATACAAAAGATAATGAGGGAAATTCAGAGAAACCTGAAATTGTCCACAGATGTGGAGTGACAGTTATGGAGCCATTCCTGATTTCCCACATGAACCTGGTGGTGGAAAGCATGATTGCAATATCCTGTCAAATGAGTAGTAAATCAGCAGAAAGCAATCACAGGCTGTTCTCACATGTGAATTTAAAGGGTCTTCCTTAGTATTTTGGAAATTTAATGAAGTTTTGCTTATCTTTATTCAAGGAATCCTGGAATAATCACTGCCTGAGACCATCATGTTAGCAGAATTCTTTAAGAACCAATCTTGCAAATTTTAAGGACAAGCACCAGAACTCAGTGAAAAAAGTACAATCAAAAAGGCTAACTTGAAGCTTCCCTCAAAGGCAGTTTTAGAACACCCTGAGAAAGGGAAGCCTTCAGACTAGTAGAAACTGGAGAGGAAGAGAGGAAGGCAAGTGAAAACTCATCATGTCAAATAACTCATTTCTATGGCTCAAAAAGCATAAACGACTGTTTTGGGAAACTGAAGTCAATCTTTTTTTTTAACCTTGCATTAGAATTAAAACCCCCAATATTAATAATATGGCCCTTTCCTTGGTCTTTGCTTGATGTATTTATAAGGGTGTATTTGATGGTACAATGATGAATAAATAAAGTTTCACTAAGTTACTGGCAAAGCTAAGACCCACCAATGGGGGGGTGACAGGCATGGCCTGAGACATCGCAAACTGTGCATGCTCAAGCGATCTCTGCTGAGTTCACCAAAACATACCTCCTCAGAGACTTGTGCTGATTTTCCAAATGTGCCCAAGGGGACAATTAACATTCCAGATTATGCTTTAAAATATGTTTTAAATATTCTTTGTATTTGAAAAATTCACAATGAAGTGGAAGTTTATCAACCACACAGATGTAAACTCTCTTAGCTAGAAGAAAAGCCTTGCTGGGGAAAAACCAATTCTCAACTTTTAAAATCGTCCTAAATTTGGCTCCCCAAAGACCTTCTTGAAATTCATCAAGTTCTCACCTATGATTTAAGCTTGTAAAACAAGAGAACATATGACTTTTATTATACCTTAGCCAAGACAGTCCTGCTTGTCCTGATGTTACTGACTGATGTGGCAAACCCCAGCATTTTCTGAGCTGCTTACCTTACTCTGGGCTTCCCTGGTGGCTCAGAGGTTAAAGCATCTGCCTGGAATGCGGTAGATCCAGGTTCAATCCCTGGGTCGGGAAGATCCCCTGGAGAAGGCAATGGCAGCCCACTCCAGTACTCTTGCCTGGAGAATCCCATGGAGAGAGGAGCCTGGTAGGCTACAGTCCGTGGGGTAGCAAAGAATCGCACACGACTGAACGCTTTCACTCACTCACTTTACCTTATTCTTGGATTAGATCCCAGAGTTCTGTCACCCTAAGATGACTGAGAAGTTCTGTCACAAACTGTGGTACATCAATTAACAGGCTTTTATTGAGTATCATTTGTATACTCATCCCCAAATCTTATATACTGTATACTTACAGTCCCAAAATTTTAGGCCACCTCCGTGTACTTAGGTTGCTTTATCTCTGGTTATGTCAAAGTGGCTGCCTTTACACAGTGACAAGAGGGACGCTAGGATCCCCTCAGGCTACTCAACAAATACTGAGATTTGGGGTGCTCCTGCGATGACTAAGAGCTAGACTTTTTATGATGTTGTCATTTCCTCTCTTTACCACATCTCATTCTTTCCAGGGCATTTCCTTTATTTTCAGATACTGGGCAATTTGCCAGCCTATCTTCTGTCAGGGATGTTAATCATTATACTATGCCAAGAATTAGAANAAGAGCTAGACTTTTTATGATGTTGTCATTTCCTCTCTTTACCACATCTCATTCTTTCCAGGGCATTTCCTTTATTTTCAGATACTGGGCAATTTGCCAGCCTATCTTCTGTCAGGGATGTTAATCATTATACTATGCCAAGAATTAGAATGGGATTAGAATGAAGACTGCTTTCAAAACTCCCTTGCTCTGTCACCATAATCCTAGTTTTGTGACTTTTGAGGGGACTTATATTTCTTCGCATTTCATACTTTTCTGACCCAATCAGAAAATGACAGCTTTTTTCCTCCTAAATGAACTGCCTTTCTTTTTTCTTCTTCTCTTTCTTATTATTATCCCTCTTCTCTATTTCTCTTTCTCCTCTCATAAACAGTGGTTCTGTCACCTAAGAAGACTTTCACAAGTGGGTCTGTATATCAAAGGTTTATTATTCTCATTAAGCCAAAACATATTGAGAGTCCACTAGACCTGCTACTTCAAAACATAGATACAGTAACTGGCTACAGTCTTAGAGTTATGGTCTCAGGGAGGGAGAAGTTGGAAAGTGTAAATGAATAAATAACCACTAGAACGGGAATAAGTTGAGGATGAGAAGTGCAAAGTCTTTGTGGAGTCAAAGAAGAGAGAAGTTGCACGTGTTTGGGCGATGAGGGAAAGTGTTTGGGTGATCATAGTAGGAGCACATGCGGTGGACAGAGTCTGGTTTGATGTCATTCCAGGCCTAGGAGGAAAGGCAACCGAAAAGTAAGGACGTGTTAGAGGCATGCAGACCACGTATCAAAAAATTGTGACATATAGGTCTGCGAAAAATAACTTGGACCTTGTGTTTTCCTATTTCATTTTCTGGAAAATAATGAAGCAGCGAAGGTTTCTCAGCAGAAGAGTGGCCTCATCTGAGGAAGCCTGAGGAAATTCAACCTACCAGCAGTGGTAGGGGGGGAGCGTGAGTCCCAGTGTCCAGCAGGAGCCAGGGTCATGGAGGAGCCCCGCCAATTGTTCAGACAAGTAACAATGTAGGTCTGAATGGAGCAAATACGAGAGAATGAAGGAAAGGGAAAAAACCAACATGTGATGAACACCTATACTTGTCAGGAACCTTTTGAAGTACTTCTACAAATGTCTTTGCATTTAATGGAAACGAAAAGTGAGTAAAAGAGAACCAGGGCCAGGGAAAAGAACTAAATTACTATGTATTAAGAAGTAGAAAATGTGCAGCTCTTTTCAAATGCTCTCAACTGGCCATGGAGGCGATGTTATTTTCCCCATTTTACAAATAAGGATACCAAGATTCCATGAGCTTAAGTAATTTGCTCAAGGCCAAAAGGGTATTAAGTAGTAAAACCACGACATGAACCCAGACTTATGTAACTCCAAAATAGATGCTCTCTCTACCCACTGTACCACAAAACCTATGGGATCTTCAATACACAATAATGTATTAGGCATGCAGGATGATAAATGAGAAAGAAAAAGAGAAAAGAAGAAAGGGAGGGAAGGAGGATGGGAGAGGGAAGGAGAGGGGAGAGAGAGAGAGGAGTTTTGAAAGATTAGACATTAATAGTGGTGTCATTAGTTGCCATACAACACAAGGAGCCCAACCTGGCACTCTGTGATGACCTAGAGGGGTGGGATGGAGGGAGGGAAGAGAGGCTTAAGAGGGAAGGAGTGTATATATATATATATGTATATATAATTATGATTGATTCATGTTGTTGTACATCAGAAACCAACACAACATTTTAAAGCGATTTTCCATCAATTAAAAAATAAAATAGTGGTGTCATTAATAAAAACAAAATAAGGACAATCTGAGATTGGAGTTTAATGAATACAAGTAAATAACTTTAGTTTTAAATATGCTGAGTTTGAAAGCTGGCTGATTGTCTGAGTAAGGAAATCCTAACAACAGTCTGAAATCATCAGGAGAGAGAGATTTTGAGATGAAGGGAAAAAGAGATTGAAGAGATTCAGTATCAAAGCACAGTGAGAGGATGAGGAGTCACCTGTGGAGAAGAGAATATCTTCATTGTGGACCAGAAGTAGGAAGAAAATCACCTGGTGAAGGAGGCAGAAGAAAGGTTCTCAGAAAGTTTAAAGAACCAGCAGACCATAGTATCACAGAGGCCACGGGAGGGGAATGTTCCAAGAAGGGAAATTTTTGCAGAGAAGACAAGGAAAAAGAGGACTAAAAAATGCTTATGTTGCATATGAAAGATCGATCGGGTGACTTTCCAGAAGGCAGTTTCATAGAGGGCTAGAGGTGGAAACCATATTGCAAAGGGTTAAGAAATGAATGCATGAGTAAGAAGTGAAAGCAGAATTCAAACTCTTTTAGAAGTTTGGTGGTGAGCGGAAGAAAGATAAGTAGTAGCTTGCTCAAGTAGCAGAGTCGGAGAAAGTTTATTTAAGGATAGGAAGGGCCCTCACGCTACTTGTAGGCAGAGGAATAAAGATTAAAGATGGAGGAAAGATGGTACCTAAAGGATGGAGCCAAACTGAGTAGAGGGGAGCAGTAACAGAATCAAAAGCAGTGTTCTTGGTAAGAAAAAGAACAAGATAAAAAGAGAGCAGAGACTACCCTCCAGGAGATAATGAGATTTCATATGGAATGGCCTCATTCTCAATAAAACGTAAGACTGCTAAATAGGAAAAAAGACTCTCACCCACAAGTTTGGAGTCCCACATTTTAAAAGAAAGAGAAATGTTTTCATAGGTCAGAAAATGGAAATTCAGTTTTGAAACGTTATCAGACTTCAATTTCTTCAGCTACTCTCTATAGCATTTATTCTATTTTTTCCAGAATCTAAACTGTCACCCTCCAAGAAGGGAATATATCTTCCTTGGACTGCTTGGTTATAATTTGGACAATGAAGACAGCCTTTTTGGTTGTCAGAAATGAAGCAGTTCATACTCTCATCTGTGTTCTTTAGAGAAGTTTCAAGATAAATTTACTTCAGTAAATCTAGGGAAAGCAAGTACTGATAGCAATGTTTATTTTCAAAAGCTATTAAGTATATGGTGATTTTGATTGGTCTACCTGTAATAAATGCCATCTCATAACAAAATGCTAGATCTTACAGAAACTTTAAAATAAACTCAGTTACTAAAGCTTTCTTCCTAGCCCTTTCCATTCTGCTGTTTAATCACTAAGTGCTCACATTGATTGATCTGGTAATCCAAGTTGGGTGTATGATATACATGAATTTATCATTTAATCCTCGTAATAACCTTATAGTATTTTTTAATTATTCCCATTTTGCAAAAAAAGGTAACTGAGCATTAGGCTCAGTTAACTTCTTAACTTCTCTAAGTTCTCAGAGCTAATAACAATAGAACCAGCTTCAGTCCTGGTCTGACTTAAGAGCTTGTACATCTGAAATTAAATTGTACCACCTCACAATTCAGTTTCACTTTCTTACAGATATTCTTCTTCTCTAACTCCTTTGGTTATCTAAGACATCTCCTTTCTGCCTCCCTCCTCATCATAAGAGTTTGTTATTACTGAGTTCAGAATACTATACCTCTTCAGACTATGTAGAAGTAAATTGAAATAAGTTAAATCAACTTTAAAATAATTAAGCTTATTTGTTTTTCATCACATTTACTTTGTTTCCCCCACACTTCCTACATTCACCACCCCTTTTCCCATATTGGTTTCAAGAGATTATCCAAGTGTGGGAATGTGAATATTATCATGAAAATAACTCGTAAAACAGCTTCTCTAAACAAGACTGTGCATAAGTCAAGTGTGTGAATGCATAGAGGACACAGAGAGCCTTCTCATCATCAATGACCTGGAAAGATTTGAGCTGAGGTTTTCACTCTCTTAGAGCTGATGTTCACTTGTTCATTCAACAGCTTCATTGCTTAAGCTGGTTCTTGCCCTTTAGGAGTTCTCAGACAAGAGGAAAAGACATCAGGTATTTTATAATTGTAGAAAAGCCTGGTAATGTGAGAAAAGAGTTGGGGAGGATGGCTGAACAATAGTTTGACACCTTTTTTTATCATTAATATATGTATTTCAAGTTAACTTCCCAATACGAGCTCATTTCCTTTTTGCATCAACATGAAGCCTCAAATGAAACCGCATAGTGTCTTTCATTTCAAAATGAAACTCATGACACAGCTAAGCAGTGAGTCATCTTCAGAAACCATAAAATTTCAATCCCAGTATTTTAAAAACTGGCTGGGTCTTTTCCATCATGAAGCTGCACTGTGTATTTCTCCACCAGAACTTCATCACTCATTTTAAGTTAGAAGATGACTGTCAAAATAGTTCATCTTTATGCCAGCAATAAAATCTGCAATTCCCCACACCAATAAAAGTGACTTTGAAACAGAAGAAATAAAGTGAGAGAACTATTTTCCTTACAGACCTAGATCATGGAGGAAATTTGAGATTTGATTTCATAATTTTCCCACAAAGACTAACCCTCAATCCTAAACTTGTGCTATTATTTTCATTTCATGGGTGCCCTTCAGAGGTTAACAAAAGGCTGTATCTTTTTACTTCAGAAAGTGATTCCATGAAAACAAACAAACAAATAAAACCAGCTAGGACCTCTTTCTTACAGTAAAAGGCAAAAAGAGCAGGCCCAGGTCAATAACACAGTTCTGAATGACGGAGGAAGCTTCCTAAACCCTGGTGACATCACAGTTGCTTATCTATTTCCCATTCTTCTCTTGGGAAAAAAAAAAAAAAAAAACTCAGCAATTTCTCAGGATTAGAACACAGGTCAATGTGAGCCAACCACCAAGACAGGAGAGGGAGGTGAAAGTATATGTCAGTAATGCAGATCTCAAGTTCTAGCTGATTTTCAAAAAGTATTCTTGTGTATCCCAGAGTATACCAAAGCTTACAAGTAACTGTGGATCATCTAGCCCTCTGAACTCCTCTTCACCCCATTGTCACTCCCGCACTGTGGTGTACATGCATGCCTACTTCAGCCCTGCCATGTAAAGTTATGTGAAGAATGCACAGACGATTGAGTGGATTTGTAAAACACTCACAGAGGCCAGTCCCAAGGCTACTTACTGATCACAGGCAAAGCATGTAATGGTTTCCAATGTCTTTGACATGCACCAAGACAAGAAGTTTCCTTAATTTATGCAGTGCTCACTCTAAAAATCCTAATGAATCATCAGCTGTATTACAAACAAGGAAACTGTCAGCCCATATCCAGCCTTGCTACTCTGTGTCATGGGGAGGTGACAACAAACTAGTGGATTTCACAACTCCTAATAGTTTGAGTTTGGTCAAAATCAAGGCCCTTCCTAAACACTTAGCACCTAGAAAGATAGATACATAGAACCATTTCCATTGTGACACATCCTCCATTTTCAGCCTTGACCAATTTTAGTGCACACCCAGATCAGATCCTGGTCTTTCCTTCTCTCTTCACAACAGAGTCACATCTTGCTCCAGGGTTAGGTGGGTCAGCCCATAAAGTGAAAATCTCTTGTAATTCAAATTACCCTTGAAAAATCCTCAAGTGCCCTTACAGCATTCAATGTCCTAAGGAGGTGATATTATCAGTTCTCTAATATTTTGGGGCTCCAAAATCACTGCAGATGGTGACTGCAGCCATGAAATTAAAAGATGCTCTCTCCTTGGAAGAAAAGTTATGACCAACCTAGATAGCATATTCAAAAGCAGAGACATTACTTTGCCAACAAAGGTCTGTCTAGTCAAGGCTATGGTTTTTCCTGTGGTCATGTATGGGTGTGAGAGTTGGACTGTGAAGAAAGCTGAGCACCCAAGAATTGATGCTTTTGAACTGTGGTGTTGGAGAAGACTCTTGAGAGTCCCTTGGACTGCAAGGAGATCCAACCAGTCCATTCTGAAGGAGATCAGCCCTGGGATTTCTTTGGAAGGAATGATGCTAAAGCTGAAACTGCAGTACTTTGGCCACCTCATGCGAAGAGTTGACTCATTGGAAAAGACACTGATGCTGAGAGGGACTGGGGGCAGGAGAAGGGGGTGACAGAGGATGAGATGGCTGGATGGCATCACTGACTCGATGGATGTGAGTCTGAGTGAACTCCAGGAGTTGGTGATGGACAGGGAGGCCTGGCGTGCTGCAATTCATGGGGTCACAAAGAGTTGGACATGACTGAGTGACTGAACTGAACTGTGAATAAATGGAGACATATGATAGACTGAGAAAATTGAGCTCCCAACTGCCTGTTTGATGGCATTATTGTTTCAGTTATCTATCAGCATAACAAACCAGAAATATGTGCTTATCTGTTCATTCGTGCCCAACTCTTTGAGACCCCCATGGACTATAGCCCACCAGGCTCCTCTGTCCATGGGGATTCTCCAGGCAAGAATACTGGAGTGGGTTGCCATGCACTACACTCCAGGGGATCTTCCCAACCCAGGAGTCGAACCCAGGTCTCTTGCACTGCAAGTGAGTTCTTTACCATCTGAGCCACCAGAGAAGCCCTGTCACTCTGAAACAACAAACATACTATTATGTTGTCCCATTCTGGCGGTCAGGAACTTTAACAGAACACAGAGGGATGACTCATTTCTGCTCAGTGATGGTTGGGGCCTCAGCTATGATGATTCCAAAGGCTGTGAGGTGACTCAAAAAGTATGGCTGGAATGGAGGGACAGGAGAACCCATTTTCAATATGGTTTCTTTATTCAAACGTCTTGCACTTATCCTGGAATTGGTGAAGGACAAGCTCAGCTGGGACTGTCAACCAGAGTGCCCACATGTGTCTTCTCAAGCTTGGCGGTCTCAGGGTAATCTGACTTATGACCTGAGGGCTCAGGGCTCAAAGGACAAGCATTCCAATGAGCAAGGAGGAAGCTGCACGGCCTTTTTGATCCAGCCTCAGAGGTCAGCTAGCATCATTTTGTGTGCTCTATCGGTCAAAGCCAGCCAGATTTTAGCAAAGGAGACACAGACCCCACCTCCTGCTGGGAGGAATGCCAAAAGATTGCAACCTTGTTAAACTGTCCCCGTTACCTTCCACAAAAGATGTCACTATCAACAGAGAGGCAGATTGTATTTAGGAGCACAGGGGAGAGTGGGGAATAGGGAAAGGAACCTATAGGTATATATGGGCTGAATGAGAGGACAGTCCTTATAAGTGTAATCTTCTCACTGGAGCTCTTCCAGGAAAACTCCAGATCTAATTTCCACATAGTAGCTTTGTTACTTGGAACTAAGCTTCTTAATATGCATTCTTCAAGACTTTCCTTAGGGCTCCATGGCCCCTTGGAGTAACAATGCTTCGTATGTGACTCCATTGTCAACACCATGGGGCTACCATGATTCAGTCCTTACACATCACCACAGAAATAAGGAACAAGAAAATCACCGGAGCTGAATAGCCATCCCCGTGTTGAATGTATGGGGCAATTTTACCCCTGTTCTAGATACCTATTCTGACTCCTCTGGGTGGGGAAGAATGGCTGGGGGAGGAGAAGACAAATAAGGATTCCTGTTGCCATTCACCCCCAAAGTCATCTTCCAGCTGCTCAGTGTCACAACGGGTGGGACCGGGGAGCAGCAGGGAAAGGAGAAGGAGGTGAGCAGTGTACAGGGCCAGGCATGGATCAGCAAACTGTATAGGTTAATTATGTAATCATGCAACTATATTAATATCAAATGAAATAAACTTTAAGGCATAAAACTTCACTAGAGATAGAGTGTCACTTCATAATGACAAAAGGTACATTTCATGTAACAAAAAGAATGTTTATGCAACTTTTGACACAGCCTCAATGGCACCCCATTCCAGTACTCTTGCCTGGCAAATCCCATGGATGAAGGAGCCTGGTAGGCTGCAGTCCATGGCGTCGCGAAGAATTGGACACGACTGAGCAACTTTACTTTCACTTTTCACTTTCATGCATTGGAGAAGGAAGTGGCAACCCACTCCAGTGCTCTTGCCTGGAGAATCCCAGGGACAGGGGAGCCTGGTGGGCTGCCATCTATGGGGTCGCACAGAGTTGGACACAACTGACGTGACTTAGCAGCAGCAGCAGAATACTTAAGGAATAGTTAGCAGAAAAAAAATAGATAAATGCAATATCATACAGTGATAGTGTAATAAATATTTCTATATCTGATAGACCAAGAATATAAAAACCAGACAAAACTATGAAACCCTATGTTCCTAGAGCACTATCTACAATAGCCAAGACATGGAAACAACCCAAACGTCCATCGACAGATAAATGGATAGAGAAGATCTGGTGTGTGTGTGTGTGTGTGTGTGTGTGTGTGTGTGTGTGTATACATACATAAAATGAAATATTACTCAGGCATTACAAAGAATGAAATGATGCCATTTTCAACAACATGGATGAACCTAGAGATTGTTATACTAAGCAAAGTAAGTCAGAAAGAGAAAGACAAATACGATATGATATCACTTATTACACAAATGAACATATCTACAAGACAGAAACAGACTCAGAGACATAGAGAATAAATACTTATGGTTGCCAAGGAGGAGAGGGAGGGAAGGAAGGATTGGGAGTTTGAGATTAGGAGATGTCAACTATTATAGATAGGATAGATGAACAAAAAGGACTTACTGTGTAGTGCAGGGAACTATATTAAATATCTATAATAAGTCATAATGGAAAAGAATATGAAAAAGAATATATACATATATCATTAGAAAAGACCCTGGTGCTGGGAAAGATTGAAGGCAGGAGGAGACGGGGACAACAGAGGATGAGATGGTCAGATTACATCACCGACTCAATGGGACATGAGCTTGAGTAAGACCCAGGAGATGATGAAGGACAGGGAAGCCTGCTGTGCTGCAGTCCATGGGATCACAGAGAGTCAGACACGACTGAGTGACTGAACAACAACAACAATATATCTGTATAACTGAGTTCCCTTGCTGTACAGCAGAAATTAACACAACATTGTAAATCAACTATAATTCAATACAAATTTTAAAAAGGAAAAAAGAATATTAAAAAATCAGCAAGAACACAGAGGGTATTTAATTACATAACTATAAAATTTTAAAGCATAATTAAGATTATATACATAGCAGAACAATTAGCCCCAACTACAGAATATACTTCCCTTTCAAGAACACTTGAAGCACAGAGATTGACCCACACTAATCCTTAAATTGAATTTTAAAAACAAACCAAAATATTGGTTTCATTCAAAGCATAGTCTCTGATCACACCACAATGTTGTTAAACTTGACGTCACTAACAGAAAGATATCCAGAAAATTTCATGTTTAAATTTAATAAACTTCTAAACAGCTCTTGAGCCAAAAAGCAAATTAAGTTGGAAAATAGAAAAAATTATAACTGAATAACAATAAAAGTACCACGAACAAAGCTTGGAGAAATACATCTAAAGCAGAAACTAGATAGAAATTGGTATTTTAAAAGACTGTATTAGAAACTAATAAAGTTATGAAAATTAAAGTTCTAAGCATCAACCTGGGTAGAGAAATGGAAGAGACGTTTTTCCAAAGAAGACATACAAAAGGCCAACAGGCACATGAAAAGATGCTCAACATTACTAACCATCAGGGAAATGAAAAACAACCACAAGATATCATCTCACACCTGTGTTGGCTCCTAAACTGGCCGCTATACACAGAGAGTAAAGAGAGTGTTAAGAAAGCAGCAGACCACTTGAGATTGGAAAGTGGCAGGTGTAGCAAACAAAGGAACTTACACGTGAGGCTAGTTGTGGGAGGCCACAGGACAAGTAGATCTCTGCACCCACCAGACAGAATCTCACGGTTTATACACAGGCCTTACCTGGGTTCAGTCATGCATACTGTCCAAATGTGTCTCAACCACACCTTGCTTTCTCAAGCCTGCATTCCTCAAGGCTGTGGGAACAGTGGGTGGAGGATACATTCCAAAGACCTGGAGGTAGGAAGAAGCCCCCGATTGCCCGGGTCAGCTCTTGGGTCAACTGATGGTCACATCCTCTCCGTGACTTCCTCCAAAAACCTGTCAGAGAAGCTGTCACCAAGATGACAAGAGATGTGTTGGTGAGGGTGAAAAAAAGAGAACTCCTGTGCACTGTGGGTGGGATGTAAATCCATTTGTCCACTACAGAAAACAGTATGGAGGTTGCTAAAATTTTTTTAAATAATATAATCCAGGAATCCCACTCCTCAGTATATATCCAAAGAAAATGAAAACAGAATATGGAAAAGATACCTGCACCCTCATGTTTATTGCAGTATTATTCATAATAGCCAAGATATGGGAAAAACTTAAGTGTCTGTCAGTGGATAAATGGATGAAGACACTGTGGTGGACATGTGTATACAATAGAACATTATTCATTCTTTAAAAAAAAATGAAATCCTAACACAGCAACATGGATGAAGCTTGATGACCTTATGCTAAGTGAGATAAGCTAGACAGAGAAAGACCAATATTGTATAACACTTATATGTAGAATCTTGAAAAATGAAAGTCATAGAAATGCATGGCAAAATGATGGTTAGGAGGGAGCGGGAGGTGGAAGGATTGGGAAGATTTTTAAGATACAAATTTGCAACTAGATGATGAATAAATTCTGCAGATGTGATGCACAGCTTGATTATTATAGTCAACAATACTGTTCTATGGGGCTAGTGGTAAAGAGCCCACCTGCCAATGCAGGAGACATAAGAGATACAGTTTCAATCCCTGGATCAGGAAGATCCCCCAGAGGAGGGCATGGCAACCCACTCCAATATTCTTGCCTAGAGAATCCCATGGACAGAGGAGCCTAGCATGCTACAGTCCATAGGGTCACAGAGTCACACAAGACTGAAGCAACTTAGCCTGCACACATGGCAGGCACACATACAAAATTGCTAAAAGATCAAGTTGTAAAAGTTCTCATCACAAAAAAGAAATGGTAATTATGTGACATGATAGAGGTGTTATAAAGCTACAGTGGGAATCATATTGCAATATATAAATGTATCAAATAAATACATTATATACCCTAAACTTACATAATGTTATATATCAATTACATCCCCAAGAGGAAATTTTAAAAGGAAAATACCTTCGAAAACTTTAGTGAAACAGAAAAATCTCAGAAATATATCAACTTACAAAATCTAATTAAAGAACTGGGAAAATTTAATAGTTTTATTATCATTAAAGATATTGAATCACACTACTATATATAAGAGATAACTAATAAGAACCTGCTGTATAGCACAGGACTCTATTTGGTGCTCTGTAACTCAGCATTGGCCACAGGATTGGAAAAGGTCAGTTTTCACTCCAATCCCAAAGAAAGGAAATGCCAAAGAATGTTCAAACTACCGTACAATTGCTTTCATCTCCCACGCTAGGAAAGTAATGCTCAAAATTCTCCAAGCCAGGCTTCAACAGTACATGATCCATGAACTTCCAGATGTTCAATCTAGATTTAGAAAAGGCAGAGGAACCAGAGATCAGATTGCCAACACCTGCTGGATCATTGAAAAAGCAAGAGAGTTCCAGAAAAACATCTGCTTTATTGACTATGCCAAAGCCTTTGACTGTGTGGATCACAACACACTGGAAAATTCTTAAAAAGATGCGAATACCAAAACACCTGACCTGCCTCTTGAGAAACCTGTATGCAGGTCAGGAAGCAACAGTTAGAGCTGGACATGGAACAGACTGGTTCCAAATAGGAAAAGGAGTACGTCAAGGCTGTATATTGTCACCCTGCTTATTTAACTTATACGCAGAGTACATCATGAGAAATGCTGGGCTGGATGAAGCCCAAGCTGGAATCAAGATTGTCAGGAAAAAATATCAATAACCTCAGATATGACACCACTCTTATGGCAGAAAAAGAAGAACTAAAGAGCCTCTTGAAAGTTGAAGAGGAGAGTGAAAAAGCTGGCTTAAAACTCAACATTCAGAAAACTAAGATCACGGCATCTGATTCCATCACTTCATGGCAAATAGGTGGGAAAACAATGGAAACAGTGACAGACTTTATTTTGAGGAGCTCCAAAATCATTGTAGATGATGACTGCAGCCATGAAATTAAAAAACACTTGATCCCTGGAAGAAAAGCTGTGACCAACCTAGACAGCATATTAAAAAGCAGAGACATTACTTTGCCATCAAAGATCCACCTAGTCAAAGCTATGGTTCTTCAGTAGTCATGTATGGATTTGAGAGTTGAACTATAAAGAAAGCTGAACGCCGAAGAATTGATGCTTTTGAACTGTGGTGTTGGAGAAGACTCTTGAGAGTCCCTTGGATGGCAAGGTGATAAAACCAGTCCATCCTAAAGGAAATCAGCCCTGGATGTTCATTGGAAGGACTGATATTGAAGCTGACACTCCAGTACTTTGGCCACCTAATGTGAAGAGCTGACTCATCTGAAAAGACCCTGATGCTGGTAAAGATTGAAGGCAGAAGGAGAAGGAGAAGACAGAGGAGGAGGTGGTTGGATGGCATCACCAACTCAATGGATATGAGTTTGAGCAAGCTCCGGGAGTCTGTGATGGACAGGGAAGCCTGGCATGCTGCAGTCCATAGAGTCTCAAAGAGTCGGACACTTCTGACTGACTGAACTGAATGATCTATACAGGAATGGAGTTTGGAAGACAGTGGATGTACGTATATGTATATGTGTGGCAATTCACTTTGCTGTACAGCAGAAAATATAAATGTAAATCAGGTGTACACCAATAAAAAATTAATTTTTAAAAAAGATACTGAATCAGAACTTTAGTCACTTATGTTGACTTCTATGACATATTTTTCTTCATATAGGGCAGGAATATTTGGCTGTGGAATGCATAAAATTTGTACTTAAATATAATTGAATTCTAATTTAACACAAACTATTCCAGAATATAGAAGAGAAAAAATACTAAGCTCTGTTTATGAGCATAACCTTGATTCTAAAAGCCAACAAAGGCAACACACACAAGAGAAAATTACAGGCGCATCTCAGTCATGAACATATATGGCAAAAAGCAAGCAAAATAAAAGCTAGCCAAGTCACCCCAAGGATGTTCCAATGTGCTAGAAAGTTATATGCTTTGACCTGACTGGTGAGTTCCTGGGTTTTTTTCAACATTATCCTTTAAATGTAACAAATACATATTTGCTTAAGTACATTTTGTACACTCTTCTGTTTATTGGCTCAGTTCAGTTCTGTCGCTCAGTCGTGTCTGACTCTTGGCGACCCCATGAATCGCAGCACGCCAGGCCTCCCTGTCCATCACCAACTCCTGGAGTTCACTCAGACTCACGTCCATCAAGTCAGTGATGCCATCCACCCATCTTATCCTCTGTCATCCCCTTCTTCTCCTGCTCCCAATCCCTCCCAGCATCAGAGTCTTTTCCAGTGAGTCAACTCTTCACATGAGGTGGCCAAAGTACTAGAGTTTCAGCTTTAGCATCATNCCCACAACGTCTCTCTGGATCATCCCCGTACACCAGCCCCAAGCATCCTGCATCCTGCATCAAACATAGACTGGTGATTCGTTTCTTACATAATAGTATATATGCTTCAATGCCATTCTCCCAGATCATCCCGCCCTCTCCTACTCCCTCTGAGGCCAAAAGTCCATTCTCTATGTCTGTGTCCTTTTGTTGTCTCACATACAGGGTCATCATTACTATCTTTCTAAATTCCATATATATGTGTTTTGTTGCAGAGCATAGCCTCTAGGGCACGCGGGCTTCAGTAGCTGTGGCTCACAGCCACAGTAATTGTTGTGTACAGGCTCTGGAGCACAGGCTTGTAGTTGTGGGGCACAAGCTTAGTTGCCACATAGCATGTGGAATCTTCCCAGACCAGGGACTGAACACTCGTACGTTGCACTGGCAGGCGGATTCTTATCTACTGTGCTGCCAAGGAAGACCCTATTTGTAGATTTTATGATGGAGGATTTGGGGAGTGGAACCAGGGCTTAAGGACTTTAAGAAATTGGGAGGAGTGTAATTTTCCTTTAGGAACAAATACAAGTCATGAATCTAGGCCTTTTCTGAGCTTGCTTAGGCTTTGGTCTCAGGTTAAAATCCCAGCTCCTTCACTTAGTAACCTATAAAGCTGAGCAAGTGGCTGAACTCCTCTATACGTTAGTTGCGCTGCACCCCCTGAATACACTGGTCACATCTGTGGAGGACCAAGAACATGGGATCATGCACAGGCCCAGCACACAGAGGGTTAACAAAGGTTCTCCCCCTTTTCCTCTCCCCCTTCTCCTCTCAGACTTAAAGCAACTCTCTCCTCTTTATCTGCACCAGGGCTCTTTCTTTGAAATATACTAGAAAATCAGGCCAGAAAACAAACAGCACGTACATATGTTGCCACCCAATGGAAAGAACATTCTGTTCGTTGGTTTTGCAGAGTTTAAGAGAACAGTTTACAGAGCACTTGGTCTGGATTCAAATTCCAACTCCATTTATAACCTTTGGGCTGAGGGTCAATTACTAAACTCTCTAGGCCTCAGTTTCTTCATCTATAAACTGGGGGTAGTACTAGCAACAACATATATGGTTGTAGAATCAAATGAAGTAATCCAAGTGCTTTATTTAGTGCTTGGCATATAGTAAACTCTCAATGTTGGCTGCGAGTGTTATTTATGACATCGTATTATTGTTGTGATTACTGTTGATTTGTTATAATAATCATCACCATTACCCAGATTGATAGTTAACAAGAAATTTTTTCAATTCCTAAAATCTTAAACTTGGTGTTTTTTCTTTTTAAAATTTTATTGAAGTATAGTTGCTTTACAATGTTGTGTTGGTTTCTGCTGTACAGCAAAATGAATCAGCTTCCCATAAACACATATCCCCTCTTTGGGGGATTTTTTTTCCCATTTCGGTCATCACAGAACATTTAAACTTACTGTCTTAATATTTATTAATACTACTAGTAGTACTGAGGATGATTTTCCCCTCTTTACCTCCTGTAGGTCATTGGCTGTGAGAAAACTATGTGCTATTTAATTGGGAGCAGGCCTATGCTAGGTACCATCCAAACACTGAATCTGCATAACAACCTTCGAATTCACAGATTTTTATTTTCTCATTTCTACAGCCCAGAGGAAAGATTTAATGATCACACTGCATGTGGCAGAAGTGAAAAGTTCTAAAACTTTTGGGCTTCAGGGGCCAAAAGCCTTAGACAAACAATGATCCCTAAAATTCCCTTCCAATTCCAACACCTGTGATTTTCAACTGATCATAGTTTCTCTTTATTACCATCTCATGTATATGTGAAAATATCATACTGGATTGAGTTTAATGTATAAGCTATTGTGGCTTTAATAAACATTTTGCTCTAGCAAATTCTGTGTAAGTAGGCTCATTTCTGTCTGTCTCCTCCCTTTGCTCCCAAAGCTTCCAGAAAACTCTTCCTCCAGCTCACATACCTCCCCTTTCCCATACCCTTCCTGCTTTTCCAACTTCTCCTTCCACCAACAGACCACACAACCTCCATACCTATTCCCAGATCTGTCTGAGAATCTATCTGCCACCAAGGCTAAGTCTCTGAACCTTGAAAACTGAAGTGAAAGTGTTAGTTGCTCAGTCGTGTCCGAATCTTTGTGATACCATGGGCTGTAGCCTGCCAGGTTCCTCTGTCCATGGCATTCTCTAGGGAGGAATACTGGAGAATTTCCTTCTCCAGGAGATCTTCCCAACTCAGGGATCGAACCCGCGTCTCCTGCATTGCAGGCAGATTCTTTACCATCTGAGCCACCAGGGAAGCCCTCTCTGAGCCTCAAGACCCAAGTCCAACCAACACCACTCTGAATCCAAAGACACCTCAGAAGGGCTAAAAAGAACTCTATGAATGCTCTTGTCCTCCCCATATAGGTCCATACCCTGATTATTACTTCCTTGAGAACAGGGATTCTTTTGAATTATCTGGGAATCTTGATGAATGCAAATTCTATGAAATGCAGATTCTGATTGCAGTTCTGGGTGGGACCTGAGAGTCTGCATTTCTACAAGCTTCCCAGAGATGCTGCTGGGCCCTGACCACACACCTTATGTCAATCATGCCTCTCAACGTCCCTTCAAGGAAAGCATACTGTCCACATCTTACAGATGAGAAACAGGAGGTGAAGAGAAGGACCCACTGTCCCAGAGCAAGTGAGTAGCAGAGGAGGGATCTGAAACTAGCCAGACCTTTCTGATTTCATATAACAAAAAAGAAAAGACAAGAAAAATAGATAAATATATGTATGTGTGTATACGTGTATGTACATATGTAATGATACTGAAGATATTTCATTTCAGTAACATGAACACCCATAAATGGCAGGAGAAAACTTTTGAGCCCTGCACGTTGTCAGCACATAATAAACATTATGCCTGTAGGTGTGAGCAGGAACATTTGAGGGCCTGTTACATGGGAGGCCTGTTGCTTCCATTAAGAGCAGACCCCAGAGAGGCCTTTCCAGAGTTGTTCCTTGGAGTTCTGCACTTTACTTATGTCACTGATTAAACTTATGGACTCCAACACCTTTTCTCCTTGGCAACCCAGTCCCATAGAGAACCTCAGAAAAACAGGCCTTTCAGAATTAATTTGAGTTATGAAAGTAGGGTTTCCCAATGGCTCAGCAGGTAAAGAATTCGCTCGCAATCCAGGAGACACAGGTTCAATCCATGGGTTGGGAAGATTCTCTGGTGAAGGAAATGGCTACCCACTCCAGCATTCTTGCATGAAGAATCCCATGGACAGAGGAGCCTGGCAGGCTGCAGTCCATGGGGTCACAAAAGAGTTGGACGTGACTTAGCAACTGAGTGGGCATGAAAGCAAGAGTATGAATAATCGGGATCGTGAATGGAGAGTCACCAGCATCTCACAGAGTGGGAGCAGGACGTCAAAGAGTCAGCGGGAAAGGGACGCAGCCTTTGCAGCTCTAAGGAGGAGAACATTCTAGCTGCCATAACTTAGTCTGGTGCTGGAGGCATTTGGGGACCCAATGACCTAGCTGGAATATGTGTGTAGGTTGGAAGGGAGGAACAGGAAGACGCAAGTAAACAGAATACTCAGAAGATAAAGCAGTGAATACAGCAAAAGGTTACCAGTGGGCAGCTGTCTAGAGGCCGCAAGAGCCCAAGGGAGCAGGAATAATGAGGTTTGGAGGGAATGGTGTCCCAGTCAAAGGCCCAGGGAATGGGGGAGTGAACATAGGGTGTTCTCAGTGGGGAAAGGAGAGAGCAGGGGGATCCCCTGCCCAGGAGACAGAGCAGAGAAATGAGGCTGGTCGCCTTGCCAGGCAGAGGGCTGTTTACCTCAGGGTCTTTGCAAGCTAGGCCAAGAGTGTGGTCGCCAGTAGCGGGGAGGCTTAGAGAAGGCAGCAGGCAGTGTGATGAGTAGTAAACGGGGCATCTACAGACAGGAAAAGTAGCTTTGGATCCTGGCTTCACCATTTGGGAGCTCAAATCTGATGCTCTGTGAGAGTCTAGAGGGGTAGGATGGGATAGGAGGTGGGAGGAAGGTTCAAGAGGGAGGGGACATATGTATGCCTATGGCTGATTTATGCTGATATATGGCAGAAACCAACATAATATTGTAAAGCAATTATTCTTCAATTAAAAATAAATATATATATATTTTAATGGGAAGAATCACACTTCTGTGAACCTTAGACACTTTTTTTTGGCAGCACTGCTCTTCTGTATTTTGCATTGGCAGGCAGGTTCTTAATCACTAGTGCCACCTGGGAAGCCCATCTTTCTGTTGACCTTGGTTTAAAATGTTGCTGTTGTTCAGTTGCCCAGGCATATCCAACTCTTTGTGACCCCATGGACTGCAGCATGCCAGGCTTCCCTGCTCCTCGCCATCNAAATAAAGTCTGACACTGTTTCCCCTGTTTCCCCATCTATTTCCCATGAAGTGATGGGACCAGATGCTATATTTCATTATAAAAACAAAAACAATTGCTGGGAGCACCTGACACACTGACTCTTTCCCATTGAACTTGTCTGTTGCTTATGTGAACCTCTCAAAATTCTGTTCTTGGTGCCACAAAAAGTGTGATTCACATGGGAACTTGTTAAATATGAAAATTCTGAGTCTCTCACTGAACTAGAATCTCTGGAGGTAGGACTAATGAATTTGTGTTTTAATAAGCCCTCCAGGTTATTTGGAGGCTCACTCAAGTGTGAGAACAGTTTTTAGTAACAGCAGCAAGGAACAGAGGGGTTACAAGCAAGATATGGGACTTAAACCTAAGGAAATTTGAGCCAGAGGCAATTTGGTGTTCAAAATACACCCACTGCCTTACCTGAGCACATTGCACCACATTGGGTTTTCCTTTGAGGGAGTAGCCTCACTTGGACCAGTCTCATTTCACAGTAAAAATGATGATCATTTTCCAGTGACTCATACCTGAACATCTGTGTCGATTAAAGAGCCATGATTCTTTAATTCTATTACAGATNGCACATTGCACCACATTGGGTTTTCCTTTGAGGGAGTAGCCTCACTTGGACCAGTCTCATTTCACAGTAAAAATGATGATCATTTTCCAGTGACTCATACCTGAACATCTGTGTCGATTAAAGAGCCATGATTCTTTAATTCTATTACAGATTCCTTTTCTGCACTGGTCACAATGTAAGCCTCCTAGAGTAAACTTGCTGCTCTCGCTCTGGATGAAGGGGAAGTGTGTTCAACCTGCATTATCCAGGGACAAAGACGCTCTTTAATTCATAGACTAATCATGCATTTGTGGGAATATTCAAGCTTTCCTTCTTTCTGCTTCCTCTCTTTTGTCCTCTCCACTGTTTCCCAGTATCTTTGAATACACAGGAGAAATGATTGAAGGTGCTTTCAAATAAGATTCTCGGGATATCAGCAAAAGATTCACTAGGAATAGACACAAGAACAACTGGCAAAAATAATACACATTTTAATCATGGATTGTGCATGCTCACTCAGTTGTGCCAGATTCTTTGTGACTGCATGGACTGTAGCCCAGCAGGCTCCTCTGTCCATGGGATTCTCCGGGCAAGAATACCAGAGCAGGTTGCCATTTCCTTCTCCAGGGGATCTTCCTGCCCAGGGATCAAACCTGCCTCTCTGGCATCTTCTACATTGGCAGGTGGATTCTTTACTGCTAAACCACCTGGGGAGCCTTAATCATAGATTAAAATGTATATTATATGTATATGTGCATTTATATATTTGCATGTGTGTGTGTGTTAGTTGCTTATCTGTGTCTGACTCTTTGTGACCCTATGGGCTGTAGCCCATCAGGCTACTCTGTCCATGGGGTTCTCCAGGCAAGAATACTAGAATAGGTTGATGTGCCCTCCTCCAAGAGATCTTCCCAACCCAGGGATCAAATCCAAGTCTCCCACATTGCAGGCAAATTCTTTGCCATCTGAGCCACCAGGGAAGCCCAATGCTGCTAAGTCACTTCAGTCGTGTCCGACTCTGTGTGACCCCATCGACGGCAGCCCACCAGGCTCTGCCGTCCCTGGGATTCTCCAGGCAAGAACAGTGGAGTTGGTTGCCATTTCCTTCTCCAATGCATGAAAGTGAAAAGGGAAAGTGAAGTCGCTCAGTCATGTTCGACCCTCAGCGACCCCATGGACTGCGGCCCACCAGGCCTCTCTGCCCATGGGATTTTCCAGGCAAGAGTACTGGAGTGGGGTGCCATTGCCTTCTCCAAGGGAAGCCCAATAGATGTATGCAAAAATAAACCTCAAGAAAGTTAAATAGCTATCAGTGGTTAAATTAGAATAAAATTTATTCTAACAATTCTGGACATTAATGCCTGTTGTCTCTATACCCGATGCCTAGCTCTCCCTTCATTCATTCTGAAGAGTCTTTTGCAATCTCTAATATTAAATCTCCTGTTTCTTATTTCCTACATCTTTCTCTTTCTTAGTTTACTCTCTCATTTTAATAGATCATATCTCTTAGAAAAAGCTCATAAGAGATTAAATTTTTCAGAGCATGAGTCCAAAAAATCTGAATGTTTTTATTCCATCCTCACATTTGTTTATGAATTTCACTGAGTGTAGAATTCTAGGAATCACTTTTCCTCAAAAATTTGGAGGCAATGTTTCATTATATTCTAGCCTCTGTTGTTGCTTGTTGACAATTCCTTGACAATCTGATTTTTATCTTTTGTGTGTGACTTTTTTCTGGAAATTTGTAGAACTTGAGAAAGTACAAAATTATGTGCCATGGAGTGAGTCTTTTTAAACTATTTTTAACTCTGCTGGGAAATCTATGGATCCTTTCAACCTGGAAACTCTAACCTTTATTTCTAGAAATAATAGTCCAACTGGATCGACAAGTACAGTGAAGCTTGTAGTAATCCTCAACCACAAGCTCAGAACTTCCAATCAGTTCTTTCAGGGCCACACTCTTACATGTGATAGGCAAGCAAGGTCAGAGATAAATGTGGTAAGATTTTGCCATGAAACATAGAGGTCAAAACAAACACAGAGGAAAAAAGCAATGTTGAAGAAATTTTTCTCTATTTGAGTAATGATTTCCTCCTTTCTCTTTTCCCTCTTTCCTTTTTCTCCCTTTGAACATCAAAGGTATTGAGCCTTTAATTTTTTAATTTAAAATTGGTCCTTTAATTTTTTTATATTTTATATTTTCCATATCTTTCCCTGTTTCTTCAAATTTCTTAGAGATTTCCATTGTTCTGTTGAGCTTTTCATTTCTGTTATCATATTTTCAATTTCTAACTGTCCTTTTTTAAAAATAACCTGTTCTTATTTCATGAATGCTAACCTTTTACAGCTAAGAGAAAACTAATGATGACTTTTTAAGTAGTCTTTCCTCTGAATTTAATCAGTATTTTTTAAAAATCACAGAAAAAGCAAAACAATTAACTGATATAATCTCTTTGAAAAATTGGTGATGTCTACCAGGACTGAAATAGGCACTCCTCTGCTGGTCCAATGGTTAAGAATCCATCTTGCAATGCAGGGTACACAGGTTCAATCCCTGGTTGCGAAACTAAGATCCCACATGCTGTGGAGCAACTAAGCTCATGCCATGCAACAAAAAACCCCTCATGACGCAATGAAGATCCTGTGTGCTACAACTAAGACCCAATGCAACCAAATAAATTAAAAGAAAGAAGAACTGATATACTCCAAAACAGAAATGTTGCATCTCTAATATACTAATACATCCAACAGAAATATGTACATATGTTCACCAAAAATTATGTACAAAAATATCCACAGCAGCACTATTCATATTAGCCTAAAACAGGAATCAACTCTAATGCCTACCAACAGTGAAATATATGACAAATTTTGGTATATTTGTGGAACAAACACAATACACACAATGAAATACTATAAAATGAAAATGAATAAATTATTGCTATCTTCAAGAACACAAATATAATATTGAGTGAAAGAAGCAAACAATAAATAGTATCTATTATAAAATATTACTTCTGTCAAGTTCAAATTATTCTGTGGTGATAGAACTCATAACAGCATCCACCTCTAAAGGAGAGGATCATGACTGGAAGGAAGTGGGAGGCCCATTTCTGGTGAACTGGTAATTCCTTGATCTAAGAGATGGTTCTGTATGCTCCTCTGCATAAATTAATTAATTATACACTTATGATTTGGCCCATTCCTTTATACTTCAATTTTAAAAGTTCCTTCAAACATTTTTTTCTGTTACCAAAAATAAAGTCAGTTCACTAAATAGGTTCATTTTGTACTGAACTCAGATTTAGATAGAGTCTTAGCCTCAAATGCCAGCTTCACCACTTAATAGAATGTGACTTTGGTTAAAGCATTATTTAAATTCCTCTATAATATTAAGATTTAGCCATTCATCCATCCAATAAAAATGTACTGTGTGCCTACTATTATAGGCACTTGGGATATAGCAATGAGCAACATATCCAAATCCTTACCCTCATGGAGCCAATATTCTGATGAAGATGAGGGAAAAAAATGCTTGCTCTACCTACTTGCCAGAATTTCTGTGACTCTCAAAAGAGATCATGGTAAGAACTTGCTATTCAAAATACATTTTATGGGCCAGCAATATTAGTACCACCTGCAAATTTGATAGAATGGCAAATTCAGGCCCCATCCTGGACCTGCTAGGAATCAATATCCTCATTTTAGCAAAATCTTCAAGTAATTTATATGCACATTAAAGTCTGAGAAGCACTGCTATAGTACTTTGTGAATCATAAAATGCTGTCAAATGTAGGCTATTCTTATTAGTCATGCCTACAAGGAAATTGCCATAGCCCTGCTTTGTGGATGCATTCCTATTTCAGCAAATAAGGAATAGGAGGGTGAGAAAGCACACATTTACTCCCATCTTAAAACTTCTCAATCGACAGGTTGTGTTGTTTTGGAGTGTTCTCTTTCTCTTTGGTCTTTAAGCCAGATTCAGTTCTCCAGGTCAATAGACCACTGCATCAAAATCTCCATTGATGAAAATGGTATTGATAAACTTCATTAATCGGTTTATCAACTGGTTCAACACCATTTACTGGTCATTCAACACTGAGTCCAGGAAGAGCGCTTTGATAAAGTAATAAAATGCTGCCCAACAAAGACTTCAAATTTGTGGAGTTTTATTGGCATGTCGGTATGTCCCAGGTTCATTGTGTCTTTCATCTCCTGACTGGGAGAGCTAGCAAAACTTTTTCCTGCACGCTGTTTGGTGGATCTCTTATTAGACTCGTTCCAACACTGCTTTTGTGGAAGTGAGAACCCAGGAAGCAGCTCATCACCTGGTTGGAGAAGATGTTGTTCTGAGAATAAGGACCAATCAGGCTTTAAATGACTGTCTTGTTAGAGAAAAAAATATATTGAATACTTTGTTAATTTGTCCTTATACTAATGTTACTCAAAATTTAATGTGCATACAAATCACCCAGGAATCATATTATATAATTGGGATTCACTAGGTCTGGGATAAAGCTGAAAATTCTTCTATTCTAATACGCTCCTAGTTGATGCTGATACTATGGGCTCCCAGACCACACTGTAACAAGATCCTATGCTACAAAAACTCAAAAGAAATCAAACAGTAATTTTGAACAACTAGTCTCCTCCAACATACACAATAGGATCTTTCTGATAAAAGCCAGTGCCCAGCAAACCAAAGTAAGTCTTATTGGTTCTTTATGAATTTAGAAATTAAAAGCTTCATATTATAATGATAAATACATTAATACCCATTTATATAGAAACTGGCATAAGATATAAAAATGTTAAAATTTTCCTTGTCCCTAGTTTCTAAATTTTCTAGAATAAACATAGTTTAATTTTATAATATGAAAACAATAAATGTTAGTTTTTAAAATGTGTGTTTTTCAGACTCACAGACTTAGAGAACAAACCTATCATTACTAGGGAAAAAGGTATGGGGAGGGATAAATTGGAAGTCTGTGATTAACATGTACACACGACTACATTTAAAAGAGATAACCAACAAGCACCTACTGTATATAGCACAGGGAACACTACTCAGTACTCTGTAGTAACCTAAATGGGAAAAGGATTTTCAAAAGAATAGATACACATATATATATCATATAACTGAATCACTCTGCTGTACATCTAAAATTGACACAACATTGTTAATCAACTATATTCCAATAAAAATAAAAGTTAAAAATGAAATAAAATGTATGTTTTAAAAAATTATCCTAATCTCATGCTAAACACTGAATAGTGGGTAAAAGGTTTTTTACTTTTCCATAAATATATTTATGGAGTATAACATATGTTAATGTTCGATCTGCTTTGTCTCTCCATCATCTCACCATAGGGGTATCTCCATCATCTCACCATAGGGGCATCTCTGAGGGCTGCAAAATGCCAAGTTGTAATGGACTTCAAATATATCCAACATTATAGTTTCTAAGCTAAAGAATTATTTTAGGGGGTTTTTCCATGTTAATGGTGAAAATGCATGTGATTTCGTTAAGAANCCATAGGGGCATCTCTGAGGGCTGCAAAATGCCAAGTTGTAATGGACTTCAAATATATCCAACATTATAGTTTCTAAGCTAAAGAATTATTTTAGGGGGTTTTTCCATGTTAATGGTGAAAATGCATGTGATTTCGTTAAGAATAAATAACTACTACTTTATCAGAGGCTTTATGATGTAAAAGCCTTCCTTAGAAAACTCTGGACTTCCCAGAAGCAAATCATGAATGCTTACTTTGATAACTTCATGATTATCTTAAAACAATTCAAAGAAAAAACTGCTTCATTCTCAAACTCTTGGGACAAAAACCTGTTAAATAGAGATTGCTGTTGATGATTTGATCCTACAAGCAAGTAGAAAAAAGCCACAAGAGTGACAAGGCAATCTGATCAGAATTTGATCTTTCATCCACTTCCTTACAGTGCCTTTAACAAGGCTTAATATTTCTTGAGCATTTATTATATACCAGGGACTGTATTAAATACATTAACATGAACTATCTCACTTAATACTCACAACAAACTATCTTTCCTAATTTTTTAAATGAGGAAACACTAGAAAGGAGAAATAGCTTGCCTGAAAATGTAAATAGCAGATAAGGCAGAAAGTGGCTGATTCCAGGCAGAAAGTGGCTGATTCCAGGCAGTGTAGGTCTCAGTGACACTGCAGAAATCAGTGAGCCTATCAAAGATACAGTATGTACTAAATACCTTAGATTTGCTTTCTGACTTCCTAGGCGCCTGTGTGTTTGTGTGTGTGCTCAGTCACTCAGTTGTGACCAACTCTTTGTGACCCCATAGACTGCAGCTCCCAGGCTCCTCTATCCATGGGATGTCCCAGGCAAGAATACTAGAGTGGGCTGCCATTTCCTACTCAGGGAATCTTCCTGATCCAGGGATCGACCCCACATCTCTTCGTTTCCTGCATTATCAGGTGGATCTTTTACCACTGAGCAACCTCGAAAGCCCTGCTAGGCTCCTACTTAATCCCCAATTTACTCGTTAGCTGTTTTCATGATGCTCATTCACTTATTGTTTTAGAGCCACTAATTAACTAGTTTCAGAGAAAAACTCACCTGTTTTCCTAAATTGGCTCTGTATATGGATTCTTACAAGTTTCTCATATTAGTATGAAAATTGAACAGATATGTTTATAGAAAAACTGGTGTTTCTATCTCCTAGCATCATCCTTATTTTATATGTAATTGGGTTTTTTATCTTATTTTGTCTAAATTTTTCTCATTTGTATTACCTTTGAAGTTCCTATCAGGCAGCAGCCATGTCTTTTCATTTGCAAACAACTGAGCTTCAGAATGAAAGACTTAAAGGAAAAAAAAAAAAACCTAGTAATGGTTGTTTCTGGGTTAATGGGATTATCAGTAATTCCCAACCCTTCAAATTTTCCACAAAGTGTTTACAATTAGGGGAAATTACTACTTTTAGGTACTTTAACTTACCTCATCTAGAATAATATATGTTTATTTTTGCAAAAAAATTTCTTCAGCACTGAAAAACATCTGGAACAATAACAAATAAAAATTCTTACATTAAATCTGAGGCAAGTGCTGAATGTGTTACAGGCGTAGTGAGAGGAAAGCCTTTGCCCTGCTTCATTCTGTACTCCAAGGACAAATTTGCCTGTTACTCCAGGTATCTCTTGACTTCCTACTTATGCATTCCAGTCCCCTGTAATGAAAAGGACATCTTTTGAGGGTGTTAGTTCTAGAAGGTCTTGTAGGGCTTCATAGAACCATTCAACTTCACCTTCTTCAGCATTACTGGTCAGGGCATAGACTTGGATTACTGTGATATTGAATGGTTTGCCTTGGAAATGAACAGAAATCATTCTGTCATTTTTGAGACTGCATCCAAGTACTACATTTCAGACTCTTTTGTTGACCATGATGGCTACTTCATTTCTTATAAGGGATTCTTGCCCACAGTAGTAGATATAATGGTCATCTGAGTTAAATTCACCCATTCCAGTCCATCTTAGTTTGCTGATTCCTAAAATGTCGATGTTCACTTTTGCCATCTCCTGTTTGACAACTTCCAATTTGCCTTGATTCATGGACCTAACATTCCAGGTTTCTATGCAATACTACTCTTTACGGCATTGGACTTTACTTCCATCACCAGTCACCGGGTATTGTTTTTGCTTTGCCTCCATCTCTTCATTCTTTCTGGAATTATTTATCCACTGATCTCCAGTAGCATATTGGGCACCTACAGGCCTGGGGAGTTCATCTTTCAAAGTCCTATCTTTTTGCCTTTTCATACTGTTCATAGGGTTCTCTAGGCAAGAATACTGAAATGGCTTGCCATTCCCTTCTCTGCCATTCCCTTTTCTGGCCATAGCAAACACCCTCTTCCAACAACACGAGAAGACTCTACACATGGACATCACCAGATGGTCAATACCAAAATCAGATTGATCATATTCTTTACAACCAAAGATGGAGAAGCTCTTTACAGTCAGCAAAAGCAAGACCAGGAGCTGACTGTAGCTCAGATCATGAACTCCTTATTGCCAAATTCAGACTTAAATTGAAGAAAATAGGAAAACAACTAGACCATTCAGTACAACCTAAATCAAACCCCTTAACGATTATACAGTGGTAGTGAGAAATAGATTCAAGGGATTAGATCTTATAGAGTGCCTGAAGAACTATGGATGGAGGTTCGTGACATGATAGACATGAGTTTGAGCAAACTCCAGGAGTTGGTGATGGACAGGGAGGCCTGGCGTGCTGCAGTTCATGGGGTCACAAGTTCACAGTTCACAAGGTCACAAGGTCACAGTTCATGCAGTTCATGGGGTCACAAAGAGTAGGACATGACTGAGTGACTGAACTGAAATGAACTGAGAGGAGAGCCACTGCAACAAGGAGGAAGGAGAAAACCTGGAGGCGAAACCTTTTCACGACCTCCCCATTGGTCCCCTCAATCCAAATGGCCTCGATTCACAAACCTGCAAGGTGCTTTCCATAGGTTCACAGAATAAAACCTCACTGTGTTCCACATGAGCGGGGTGGTTTGTGAAGTAAAAACATGACTTACCACCTGCCTCAGTGTGTGGAGACGTTCATAGCCCTGTGACAGGGCACACGGGAGTGCAGCCCTTAGCACAGAGACATTGCTGAGCTTCGTTACCACACCACTTCCAGGCGCTGCCCCCACCTCAGCCTGCTGGTGGCGCCACCGTGGGCCCTGTCCATAAGCAACCAGCTGTCAATGAACCACTGTTAGTGGTCCTGTTCAGCCATTGGTCAGCACCACAGTGGGTCCCACCCACAAGCAACCAGCTTGTCAGTGAGCTGACCTTAGCGGTCCTGCTCTGCCATTGGTCAGCTCGGCAGGGCCCCACCCACAAGCAACCGTCAATCAGGGGCAGTTGGTGTCGGATTCAGCCAATAGTGTGTGGTGTAGTGGTCCTCAGGTAGAGAGCGAGATAAGAGGCAGATCCCAGCCCTCTCCCAGGCCTTAGGCCAGTGGATAAACTGGGGAGCTTAGGGAATAGGCTTGGGGCTCTGTCCTGCAGGACTCCAGGACCCCTTCCATGGCCTAGGCCTTCAGGCAGCGGTGAACCTCTCCCCAACGCTTCTCTGTGACCTAAGAGCAATGGCCATCTGCCTGGGTCACAGTCTACGGTACCCGGATCCACCCGCCGCACCCGCCTTGCCTGTTTGGGCAGTCTGAGGAGCCTGAGGGCCAGCTGGGTTGGATGCCTGGCTCCCTCAGTGAGGACACCTGGGCAGAGTCTGGAGACATGGTCCTGAGGAAGCTGCCAACTGAGATCTACCTCCTCTTAGCCAGAACCAAGACTTTGGAGGGTAAAAGCTGTGCCTTGGAACCTTGCCCTTTCTTGCCAGAACAGAGAATAACATTCGTTTGGTAGAGAATTACAAGAACATCATTATCTGACCATGACCTGACCTCAAGAACAAAGAATCTGACACCAAGAAGTCTGCAACAACTAACCACACCCCTCCCTCACCTTTCCTAGAAAAGGATTTTGCTGAAAGCCTTCAGGGAGTTTTGAGTTTTTAAGGCATGAGGCACCCATCTCCTTGCATGGCCATCAATAAACCTTCTCTCTTCCAAAGTCTGATGTTCCGCTATTGTTTGGCCTCACTGTGCATCAGGCACATGGACTTGAATTTTCTGTAACAACCATTTATAATTTGAGATGCTTTTTCTAGACAGTGCGATGCTTCTGAAATTATGTGATTTTTTAAAAAAATATATTTATTTTTTGGAGGGGAGGAGAGGGTGAGATGTATGGAAATTTTGTGATTCTTTTAAGCACAGACACTGATACAAACAGTGCTTAAGTTCTAGCTAAACCTTTTTCCTTCCATCTCATTAAAAAATTAGAAACTAGAAAGACTTAGGTTTTCTTAACAGGGACTTATTTCTCTGGCATTGCTGATATTTTGAAATAAATAGAAACCATTGCTGTCAGCTTCTTGATGCTCTGGTTACTGTTCTGCCTTCTGACATCATCACTTGTGGGCTGGTGACATCACAGTGCATTGTTTGAGTTGTATTCATCACCCAAGTGCTGCTAAGAAGACTGACCATTGAAAGAATGACAGACAAAATGTTGGAGCCTGCTCAGAACAGAGAATAACATTCATTTGGTAGAGAATTACAAGAACATCATTATCTGACCATGACCTGACCTCAAGAACAAAGAATCTGACACCAAGAAGTCTGCAACAGCTAACCACACCCCTCCCTCACCTTTCCTAGAAAAGGGTTTTGCTGAAAGCTTTCAGGGAGTTTTGGGTTTTTAAGGCATGAGGCACCCACTCGTGCATGAGGCACGAGTCAGGAAATTGCTACTATCCTCAAGGTCCACTGAGGGAATACATAGTGTGTGCTCGAAGCACCAGGGGAGAATGCCATTGTCCTTGTCAGAGCAACCCTGAAATGAAGATGAGAATGGCTGCTCCAAGAGATTGGGCCAGTCCACAAAGCAGAAATTCAGGTGACTGGAGGAGGAGAATGGGGGGCTGGGGCATACTTTGAGATAGGGTTCCCTTACATGAACCGTGAACCTCCAGATGTTCAAGCTGGATTCAGAAAAGGCAGAGAAACCAGAGATCAAATTGCCAGCATCTGCTGGATCGTTGAAAAAGCAAGAGTTCCAGAAAAACATCTAATTCTGCTTTGTTGACTACGCGAAGGCCTTTGACTGTGTGGATCACAACAAACTGTGGAAAATTCTTCAAGAGAAGGGAATATCTGACCACCTGGCCTGCCTCCTGAGAAATCTGTTTGCAGGTCAGGAAGCAACAGGTAGAACTGGACACAGAGCAACAGATTGATTCCAAGTCAGGAAAGGAGTACGTTAAGGCTGTATATTGTCACCCTGCTTATTTAACTTATATGTAGAGTACATCATGAGAAACGCTGGCCTGGATGAAGCACAAGCTGGAATCAAGATTACCAGGAGAAATATCAATAACCTCAGATATGCAAATGACACCACACTTACGGCAGGATGTGAAGAACTAAAGAGCCTCTTGCTGAAAGTGAAAGAGAAGAGTGAAAAAGCTGGCTTAAAGCTCAACATTCAGAAAACTAAGATCATGGCATCTGGTCCCGTTACTTTATGGCAAATAGATGGGAAAACAATGGAAACAGTGACAGACTTTATTTTGGGGGACTCCAAAATTACTGCAGATGGTGACTGTAGCCATAAAATTAAGAGACACTAGCCCTTGGAAGAAAAGTTATGACCAACCTAGACAGCATATTAAAAAGCAGAGACATTATTTTGCCAACAAAGGTCCATCTAGTCAAAGCTATGATTTTTCCAGTAGTCATGTGTGGATGTGAGAGTTCGGCTATAAATAAAGCTGAGTGCCGAAGAATTGATGCTTTTGAACTGTGGTGTTGGAGAAGACTCGAGAGTCCCTTGGACTGCAGAGAGATCAAACCAGTCCATCCTAAAGAAAATCAGTCCTGAATATTCACTGGAAGGACTGATGTTGAAGCTGAAACTCCATACTTTGGCCACCTGATGCGAAGAACTGACGTACTGGAAAAGACCCTGATGCTGGGAAAGATTGAAGGCGGGAGGAAAAGGGGACAACAGTGGATGAGATGGTTGGATGGCATCACCGACTCAATGGACAAAGTTTGAGTAAGCTCCAGGAATTGGTGATGGGCAGGGAAACCTGGTGTGCTGCAGTCCATGGGGTCGCAAAGAGTTGGACACGACTGAGCAACTGAACTGAATTGAAAAAATAATCTTCTACTGTCCCTCTGGGGAGTGAGATGGAGGTACAATTTTTAAAGAGCTCTTCCTTAATCCCTTTTGGAAATACAAGTTTTCCTCTGGGCCAGAATCCTAATGAGATAACTAAGTGACCCCTTGAAGGGCAACCATTAAAACCGTGATGCCATGATTTGTAGACTGATGGACTGTGTTCAAATCCCACTCAGAGGTTGTTACTTAACTCTCTCATCCTCAGCTTCTCTACTGTGAAATAAATAATGGGACCTAACTCATAGAAATGCTGTATGGATTAAATAAGGAGATGCTTGTAAAGTACTGCATATACAAAGTACAGAGTGCCTGGCACAATGTAGGCCTACAAAAAATGACAGCTATTGCTAATTGTGTGTGTTAGTGTACATATACAAATGTGTGTGTGTATACATATATATGGGCTTTTCAGGTGGCTCACTGGGCAAAGAATCCACCTGCAATGCGAAAGATGCAGGTTTGATGTCTGGGTCAGGACGATCCCCTGGAGGTGGGCATGGCAACCCAGTGCAGTATTCTTGCCTGGAAAGTCCCACGGACTGAGGAGACTGGAGGGCTACAAGCCATAGGGTCACAAAGACTCAGATGTGACTGAAGCAACTGAGCATGCATTCATGCATGCATACATATATGTGTATAAGATAGCCCAAACATATGTATATGGCAAAGAAAAATGAGAAGCATTTTGGCTTTGATTCAAAATTTATTGTAGTTGATTAATAGCACATGAAATGTCTTATGTGTCAACCCCCTAGTAATGAGCCCAAATAACAGTGTACTGTGATAAAGTTATCCTGTCCTCTTGGTCAATGGCTTTCCAGACTCAGTCAGTTCAGATAAACTACTGTTCAAGTTTCTACATATCAGAGAAAAATTGCAGAGAATAGTTTACTGGCAAGGAAGAATATTTTATTCACTTTTGCAATAGGGGTCAAGTCTCTTGCACTAGAGGAGACAACTTAACTTCCTTAGAAACAAAAAGCAAGAGGGTTTTTAAGTGCTGGGGTGTGATACTGGAAAAGTACTAAAGGATGTTAGGAGGGAGGTTGGTCATTGTGATTAAGCTGTGTTTGCTAACTGACACTTCTGTTTATCAAGTTTAGGTGATTGCTAGGTTCCCAAGGAAATCAGAAGATCTGGGTGCCATCTTTCTTGCTGATTACATCAGTATTTCAAAGAGTGGCTCACAGGTCCTTGACAAAGCTGGTCCTGGATTGTAAAACAGTCAAGAGTCTAGGAAGATATTTATATCTCAAATGGGCAAAGAATTTACAATTGCAAGTTTTCTAAAGCAAATGCTCTATAACGTGATGGTGACCTTATAGTCAGGAAGAAAGAAATCTGAAGTTTAGTCAAGCTGAGGGCAATGTTAAGGACATTTTGGTCATGTCCCCAGTTTAGTAAGTTTGTTCTGAATGCATGAGTGAAAGGGAAGCCACCTAAGGCATCTTTTCCCTGGTGCCACCAGGTACCACCTGTCCAAAACTCGTTCTTAACTCCCATGTGTAATAAACTCTCTTATTTGGCTGGACATTCCTACCGTTTGTGTCATTCCCCTGTGTCAGACAACAAAGGTGGGTGCACAGACTGTAGAGGGTCACTATTGCAATGCTGGTGTGATTTGCGAGCAGCAATGCAGGACCTGCCTGCATATCTATCGCCCCTGCTGTCAGGGCAAGGCGTTCAGCAAAATTTTGAAGTAGACAAAGGCTCTCCAACCTTTCCTGTCTTCCCTGGCCCACCTTGCTCTTTCAGATATCCTGTGCCCTCAGAATCTCTCCTCTCCTTTTCTTCCCCCAATAAAGCACTTGCTCCTGAATATCATTCTAAAATGCAAAACAACAACAAAACCTAGCAAAAAGCCTCAAGAAAGCCGGAAGGTGTGCACGCTAAATAAATTTTAAACTAAGTGGAGTTCCTTGTTCTGACCAACAGTGGGTCAGAATTTTAGGGGAACTTCCCCTGGATGCTGCAGTAGCTGACACTGTAACACAGAGCAAAAAGGCAGCAACAGGGACTCAGCCTGCCAATGACCAGACTCATGTAGCTCTTGAGTGCCAGGCTACTAAAGAAGGTGCCTAGAGATGGAGAAGGATGGAGAATCTGGAGCTCCTTTTAGAAGGATGTCAGAAGAATAAGTCTAACCTAAGCAGGTGATGAACCCCTCAGCTGAGTTCTAGGTCTGAAAAAAGAAAAATACAGGACTGAAAACAGGATCCTGCTGTTCAACTTTATCCCTCAGGCATCATTTCAAGACTTTTCTCTGGTCAGAGCTATTAAATGAGAGGGAGTTTGCCATACTCCAAATGTCACCTCAATGGTATCTACATACTGCCTTCAACAATGCTAGTTTTAAAAGGCAGGAAAAGACTTATCTTGTAGATAATATTCATACTACATTGTTATGTTGATGATGATGCCACAGGCCTGATTGTGAGGGATCTTAGGCAAAGCTAGAGTAGAAAAGTGCCCAAGTTATAGCTGCTAGGTCAGCACCATGAAACAGAGGAACTCAGTAAATTTCCAGAAAGGAAGATAGCTTATTCTTAAGGACTAAAGAGAGCAGGTGGATGGTATTTTTCCAGGGACAAACTTCCCCAAGGATGCTGGTTTTGCTATTTGTATTGGTCAACCCCAGAAAGCAACTGAATGTATTCCTATTTGCTGTTACCTCTACCCACTACTAAAGATACATGTAGGATCTGAATGTGGAGGGTTCCCAACCCTGGTGATATCTTCTAGGATATTTCTAGTGAGAAATTCATCAGTAAGTCAAATATATAAAGATTTCAGTGGTCTCTCTTGACTCCCGTAAGCATCCTTAAAGGTGACCAGTTATATTTATTACGTAACACTGAGAACCAGGAATAGCAGTTCTGCTTCCTGGGGAAAGTCAGCTTCCAAAAACTGCAACAGAGCTCTTGGTATAGGGTAATTCAGTACTAAACTGACCCTGCAGAGTAGCGGTTTTTTTGTTTTTTTTTTTTTNTGCTGGATCATGGAAAAAGCAAGAGAGTTCCAGAAAAACATCTATTTCTGCTTTATTGACTATGCCAAAGCCTTTGACTAAGCCTTTGACTGTGTGGATCACAATAAACTGTGGAAAATTCTGAAAGAGATGGGAATACCAGACCACCTGACCTGCCTCTTGAGAAATTACCCATAAGACTCATCTATTCTACTCCTATGTATCTACCAAAGAGAAATTAAAATATACATCTATACAAAGACTAGTAAGTGAATGTTCATAGTAACATTATTCATAATAACCAAAACCTGGAAACAAGTGTCCATCAACTATAAATAAACAAACAATATAATATTATTCAGCAATAAAAAAGAGTGAAGTACCGATTTATGCTGCAATGTGAATGAACTTGAAAAACATTTTGCTCAATGAAAGAAGCCAGTCACAAAAACCACATATTGTATGACTCCATTTACATGAAATACCCAGAGTAGACAGGTCTGTAGAGGCAGAAAGTAGGTTAGTGGTTGCCTGGGGTTGAGGGAAGGGATCTTTGGGAGATGATGAAAATATTCTAAAATTAGGTTGTGCCGATAGTTGCACAATTCTATAAACTTACTAAAAAATCATGAAAATGTACAGTTTAAATGGCTTGTTTTTATGGTAAAGTATATCTAAGTGAATCTGTTTAAAAAGAATAAACAACACATAAGAAAGGCCATGTGAGCACACAGGGAAAAGATGGCCATTACAAGCCAAGGAGAGAAGCCTCAGAAGAAATCAACCCTGCAAGCACCTTTAAAAGAGAGAGAAAATACGCAAAACAAAGCAAGGTCAGCAAATACTGAGATCAAAAAATATTAAATTAAAAAAAATAATTGAGTTTAAAACGAATCTTCCTGACAGTCAAGCCAAAAGCAAAGAAATTCACAGAATTGTGTAATTTTATTTTTGTTGTGTAATTTTATTTTTGAACTCTGTTCAATGTTATGCAGCAGCCTGGAGGAAGGGGAGTTTGGAGGAGAATGGATACACCGATATGTAGGGCGGAGTCCCTTTGCTGCCCACCTGAAACTATCACATCAGTCATACTCCAATAGAAAATAAAAAGCTTAATTTAAAAAAAAGAAAAACTGCTTTTGGAAAAGTCTTTTTTTCCTTTTTCTGGCTCTGAAAATAATTTACTATAAATAGCATTTTATATATATAATAACAGGATAGTGCTTGCTGTGGTTTTAATTTTAAAAAGGAAAAGATAAAAAAATCTGAGATGTTCTGTATATGCTATATGTTATAGAGGGGCTCAATAAAAGTTGAAGGAATGTTGTTGTGTCTTAGTTTGGACTCTGAATTTCCTGTGTAAAGGCAGAACAATATCTTACAGAGCCAGGTTTGGGGTACTGCAGCTTAACACCAAAAAAGTCACTCAGAGGAGCTACAGGGATGGATGTTTAGCATCTCTCTTTGGCTATACATCTCACATAACCATTTTTCTCATCAGGGCTTTCACAAGGTTTCTATAGAAGACAATCCCAAACGGAGTTCACTGATGAGTTGACTGAGAGGACTCTTGTGCTTAGACCCCAGATGTGTAGACAGTGAGGAAAGCAGAGGATCTGCTTCACGCTCTTGTCTGTTAATAAGGCCTTAACACAGAGTGGGCTGAGAATGTCTACAGGTAAATAAGACTTTTCTCAAAAAAAAACGCCTCTGGATCTGCCCTTAAGACACTAAAGAGTACAGCAAATTCCTAAATTTCTAACCCTATAGCTCTTAAGATTAGCCTGAAATATTTTTAAGAGAGAAGCCAGCAACCAACCACATCTGCCACTTATGAACTTCAATGTGGCTCCTGTGGCATCATTACTGTGGAGCAAAATTAAATCTCATATGTTCCAGTGGGTTGTGTTGGTCCTAAAATACATACCCCCACCCCAGGACCCCTGGAATATTACTAGACTTAGCCCTTCATTAGGCCTCACAGGAACACATTTTAAACATGGCATACTTGACACTGAGTCGCTTCTCCTAGTGAACAGCATAGGACGATGCCATCAGCACAGAAAATAACAGATACCTTCTTTTTTGCTATATCAAGAGACATAGTACCTGGTTTATCTAAAATCCCGATCCTATTATCATAAATTAAAATTTAAAACTGGATACAGCCACATCAAATGCTACCTAAACTTGGAATTTACCTCGAGGAGCTCATTGTGTTTCATAACAGGGACTGTGACAGAATCACTGGAAAAAAGTCAAAGAACCTGGACTTAAATAAACCCACGATGTCACTTTAGATACACACTGCAAAAATATCTTTAAATGTTCTTGATCGCAACAACAAAAATCAACCAGATTAAATAACGGTCAGAGGACTCGACTAGACGTTTCTCCAAAGAAGATATACAAGTGACCAATCATTAGAGAAATGCAAGTCAAAACCATGATGAGCTACTACCTCACATCCATTAGGTAGACTACTATCAAAACATCCAAAGTAGCAAGTGTATATATGGATGTGAAAAAAACTGAAATCTTTGTGCACTATTGGTGGGAATGTATCAGTAAAAGGGTACAGTCTCTTTGGAAGGCAGTATGACAGGTCCTCAAAAAATTAAAAATAAGATTATGATCCAGCAATTCCACTTATGGGTATGTACCCAAAAGAATTGAAACTAGGGACTCAAATAGATACTTGTATACAAAAGTATACAGCAGCGTTATTCACAATTAGCCAAAAGGTGGAAGCAGGCAACTGCCCATGAATAGACAATTGGATAGACAAAATGTAATATATACATATAGTATTATTCAGCCGTAAAAGGGAAGGGAATTATGACAAATGCTACAACATGGATGAACCTTGAGGACATTATGCTAAGTAAAATAAGCCACTCACAAAAGACAAATATGATTCCACTAGTAAAAGGTACTTAGAGAAGTCATCTTTGTAGAAACAGAAAGTAGAATGGTGGTTGCCTGGATCTGGGGACAGGGGAGAACAAGGAGTTGTTTTTAATGGTTATATAGTTTAACTTTTGCAAGATGAAAAAGTTCTGTAGACTGGTTTCACAACAATTTGAATACATTTAACACTACTGAGGGCTTCCCTGAAGGCTCAGCAGGCAAAGACTCGCCTGCAAAGCAGGAGGCTCAGGAGTTTGAGCCCTGGGTCAGGAAGATCCCCTGGAGGAGAAAACACCCCAGTATTCTTGCCTGGAAAATCCCATGGACAGAGAAGCCTAGCAGGTTACAATAGATAGGATCGCAAAAGAGTTAGACACAAGTAAGCAACTGAGAACACTACTGAACAATATATTTAAAACAGTTAAAATAATCACTTAAATGGCTAAAATTTTATGTCACATGTATTTTATCACAATTTTAAAATTCATCTGATGTTCTTAAATTCTCCATTAAGTGAATCATCATGCCAGCAACCAAGCATAGAGCTGAATCCAAAGGTTGTATGATTCAAGCAGGGTTTAAATAAATCAACTGAACCAGCCCTGTGGTTTCATTAAGAAAACTATTATCAAGTTGTCCTTTGGAAGCTGTTGTTGTTGTTGCTTAGTTACTAAGATAAGTCTGACTCTTTCCAACTCCATGGACTGTATCAAACCAGGTTCCTCTATCCATGGGATTTCCCAGGCAAGAACACTGGAGTGGCTTGCCATTTCCTTCTCTAGGAGATCTTCCTGACCCAGGGATCAAACCCACGTCTCCTGCATTTGGAGGTGGATTCTTTACTGCTGAGCCACCAGGGAAGCCCCCTTCAGAGTTGTTGCATATTATATTTTGAGCCCTCCTTTCAGGGCCTTTGCCACCTCTTTCCAAGGCTTAAACTTTGAGAGTAAAGACAGAAACAGTAAGGTGAAGATGAAAGATCACTGACCCAGAAACCTGGCTTCTCATAATGGCTTTGATTCTTCTTGCCATGTAATTTGGACCTCTGTTTTGCAGAAGGCTAGAAACGTTCCTAAGAGTATAGAGCATAGTGCACAGTGAAAATTGCTCAGTCATGTCTGACTCTTTGAGACCCCATGGACTATACAGTTCATGGAATTCTCCAGGCCAGACTACTGGAGTGGGTAGCCTTTCCCTTCTCCAGGGGATCTTCCCAACCCAGGAATTGAACCCAGGTCTCCTGCATTGCAGGTGAATTCTTTACCAGCTGAGCCACAAGGGAAGGCCAAGAATAATGGAGTGGGTAGCCTATCCCATCTTTAGCAGATCTTCCCAATGCAGGAATCGAACCAGGGTCTCCTGCATTGCAGGCAGATTCTTTACCAGCTGAGCTGTGAGTGAAGACCAAGAATATATAGCGCCTTCCAACACACTGTATCAACCAGCTAGCCATATGGAAGGACAGTGGAATAAAGAACAGTGAAAGACAGAATGGTTTTGCAGGAGGCAGGGGGAATGAGTGAAGCGGAGGCAAGGGTGTTGAGACACAGAGAGGGCCACACGGAGAGGACAAAGTATCCCATATACTGCCCTAACTCAGCACCATTCAGACACAGTGCACTCACGCGTGCGTGTGCACACACACACACACATATCCATGTGTCAGGGAGAAGGTGAGGGGAGTGAGAAATGAGATGTGCCCAACTGTGGCTGTCACTCAACCTCAATAGTTCCAGAAATCTCCAAGGGGAATAGCTTACTAAGAAATCCTTCCCCCAGCCTCACCTCCACATCACAGTGAATTAAGAGGCTGGTATATAAACATCTCACATTGCCACCCATGGCCATGCCTGAAACTTCATCTCCATTCATGCCAGCAGTTCCATCCTCCCCACCATAACAATGGCAACAGTCTCTATTCACTTTCAGTCTAAGTCTGGACCTTTGACCCATGCTCTGGATCCCAGCCCTTCTGCACTCTGCCAACAAGAATCATGTTTCATCTGTTATTCCCTCTCCTATATTATCATCCACTCCTCTCCCTTTAGCATGTACAAATGATCTAACCTATTCTTCACTAAATTTTTTAAAATTCAAAATATGGTGTGAATATATATATATATAAGGAAATGATAAATATGGACAGAAGTGCTAAGAATTCTGATTATGAAGTGACAGTCTCAAATGGACACATAGGGTCTAAGAATTTTTTGCACTTTCAGTTTTATTGAGATATAATTTAAATATAACATTATATTAGTTTAAGGTATATGATATAATGATTTGATATGTGCATTAACTGTGAAATGATCATAAGTTTATATATAGATATATAATAAAATATTAGCCCTAAAAAAGAAGGAAATCTCTCCATTTGCTGTCACATTGACGGACCTTGAGGACATTACGCCAAGTGAAATAAGTCAGACAAAGACAAAAACTGTATGATCTCACTTATATGTGGAATATTTTAAAAAAAACCAAACTCATAGAAACAGAGAACAGATTGGTGGCTGCCAGAAGCGAAGGGTGGGAACTGGGAGAAATGAGTAAAGGCAGTCAAAATGTATAGACTTCTAGCCTCAAGATAAACCCGTTCTAGTGATGCAACATATAACATGGTGGCTATAATTAACATTGTATATTTGAAAGTTGCTAAGAGAATAGATCTTAAAAGGACCCTTTACAAGAAAAAAATTCTATGTGAGGTGCTGGATGTTAAACTTACTGTGGTGATCATTTCCTAGTCAATACAAATAACAAGTCATTACATTGTACACCTTAAATTAATACTAACTGTTGTATGTCAGTATATCTCAAGAAAACTGGAAGAAAAAATTCCTAGGCCCTGTATGCCCGTTTAAGATTCTGTCACTTCATAATCAGAATTCTTATCACTTCTCTCCGTATTTATCTTCATCTCCTTATCTCCTCAGCTAACTGAAATTGCAGTGTAACTGATCACATCAAAGCCACCAACAATCTTCCTATTATCCAATATTAAGAGACATTTCAAATGATCACATTAGGGACTACTCAGCAGCACAGACTCTGTTGATCAGCCTGAACTCCTTGAAATATTGTCCTCCTTTACCTTCCTGGTCTCTCTTCCCTCCTGGTTTTTCTCCTTTCTCAGACTGAGCCCTCCTCACACTCCAATAGCTATTGTCATTTCCTCTCACTTAAGGCCCTCATCATCTCTTTACCTCTAGTCTCAAAATGTAGCACAATGTGAATACTGAGTAAACCTCTAGAAATACTGGTTGAAAGATTGGTTCAAATATTGTAGTGGCTCTCAACCCTGACTGCTCATTCAACCTACTGGAAACTTATATAGGGATATTAATAACCCAAATGATCATTTTCTAATTTAATTGGTCCTGGGTGAGCTCCAGGAGACAACATTTTCTAAAAGTGTCCCAGGTGGAGTTTAATGATCAGTAGCAAACTTATCATCCCATGCTAGGACTCTAAGGACGGAAAATTTGCAAAATGCATAACTAACATTTTAGAACTTAACTGTTTATTTAGATTTGAGGTGAGCTTTAGAAAACGGTAAAGAATCTGCCTAAAATGCAGAAGACCTGGGTTCGATCCCCGGGTCAGGAGGATCCCCTGGAGAATACCTCAGTATTCCTGCCTGGGAATTCCCATGGACAAAGGAGACTGGCGGGCTACATTCCATGGGTTGCAAAGAGATGGACACAACTGAGTAACTAACACTTTTCATTTAATTTAGAATTCTGAGGGAGTGAACTTCAAGTTTACATTAGAAAGTTGTTTGAAATCAGCTCATCCACAATCATGCCAGATCTACAAACCCAGGAGATGCCTCTCATCCATGCTCAGCCAGAAGCCCAGGGGACCAACCAAATCCCAGATTTTGTCAAATGAACAAGTGACTATGAACATGAAAGATTTTTTTTTTCTTCCTCTCCCTTCTGAGTCTGCCAGGATTCTTGGGCGTGCCTTTGCCCCACCCTCCCCTTGGTTTCCAGGAACCAACAGGTCCAAACCCTTCCAAAAGCTCCAGCCTTCCCTCTCCCTTCTGCCTTGAGGGTGCAGAGTCTGCTGCGTGCCTGGCTCACTTGAGAAATTCTGCCTGTGACTGTTGACAACAGGGGCATCTCTCAGGGATGGCGTGACCAGAGAGGCATATTCACACAGAGGCAGTTTTCTTTGTTTTGTGTGTTTAATTACTTGCCTGCAGCTGTGGGCTTTGGGGTTTAGGGTGAAGAGATGGGGAAAGAGGTGGTCAAAAGAGGGTTAAAAGGGTAGGAACAAAACAACCATAAAAAGCTGTGAGACCCAACCACACTAAGAAACCATTCCATCCACTCGGCCTACTCCTTCCTCTCATATTTTGCTGCACACACATCTACCCGCCCACCCACTTATTCTAGAGAGGTCACAAAGAGAGGTAAGATTTCAACACTGCATCTTGAATTGTGACTAACCTGTTATTTTAAGATAATTTCAGCAGTCACCTTAGTAGCAAAAGAACTAAGTTCAAAAGGTCTGTCCCCGTGATTGTGGGAGATTCTGGGAATTTCATTTGCCACTTTGCTCAGNTTTCCTAAGTTAGAGCATTGCCAGTTCCCTGGGGCAGTATGTGAATGAAGCCAGCAGGAACTGGCAGGTTCTTGCCCATTTTGATGTTGTCATATGCAAACAGCACGGAGCTCACTTTTTGTGGGGAATTAGCAAAGCAACGCCTCTCTCTAGGCCATTGTGGTTGGCCCTCTTTTGCTCACAACGAAAATGATGAAGGGAGACTTAAGGCAGTGTTTTTCCTTAGTGCTCCTGAGGGGAGAGAAAAGACCACAGTCTTTCCAGAAAGTTCTAGGAAGCAAGGCCTACGCTCTATTGAAGACAGTTGCAGAACACGTGGCTTGGAGCCTGTCTCTTATACACATCTGACACTCAGGCCTTGATCTAAAACTCAAGATAGGATTGTTTGGGTGCTCCATATTGTGAATGGCTTAAAAACCAAGAATTTATGCTGGGAGGGAGGTTTAGGAACATATGTAAACTTATAGCTGACTCATAAGTTGTTGTACAGCAGAAACCAACACGATACTGTAAAACAATTATCCTTCAATTAGAAATTTTTAAAAAATGCAATGGTTAAGACAAAGATTAAGAAATAAGTGAAAGATTTTAAAACCAGGCAAATAAAACTTGAAAATATATAAACTTTTACAAGAAAATAAATTAAAATATTAAAAAATTTAAAAAGAATTTATGCTACTGTTGGTAAGATTCCTATTCTATATATTGAAAGAGTGAACTAAAGAAAAGGAAACGAGGGGCAGAGGGGAGGACATAACTAATTGCAAAGGGAAGCAAACTGAATCAAAGAGTGATCATTGCAAAATGCATGGCGCTAGTCTTAGTGTTCGCTGGAGGCAAAAGTTGCTGTGCTTATGATTTTTGTCCCCCCCCACCACCTCTCTGCTATGAGAAAAGGGTAAAAGTTATACTGCATGGGAAAGTGGAACTGCAAGGAGTGGGCGACCATTATGGGAAGAAGGCTCAGTTCTGTCAGAAGGACTGCCTGAGAAGATGATGAGGTCCCCACACTCTTCATCACGTGAGTGCTAAGTCGCTTCGGTTGTGTCTGACTCTTGGTGAGCCCATGGACCATAGCCCACCAGGCTCCTCTGTCTTGGGATTCTCCAGGCAAAAATCCTGGAGTGGGTTGCCATGCCCTTCTCTAGGGGATCTTTCCAACCCAGGGATCGAACCCAGATCTCAGTCTTGTGCATTGGCAGCGAGGTTCTTTACCACTAGTGCCTCCTGGACTAGACCTTCATCTTCACCGGCAGGGTAACTGCCACTCAGAGTTGCCAGTGGATCAAGTTAGAGCCATTAAGTCTTGAAGATGCCTTTTGGAACAGAGACTCAGTGAGGGCAGCAAAATAGATTATTGAAATTGTCTTTCCACCCCCAGTAATCAACAAATCTATTACACCTAAATGTTGCCCTCACTTCAATTAAACCTTTTAAAACAAAGTAAGTTCACTGGCAAATTTTAAGAATCTATTAAGTACTCAAAATGAAGATAGGTTTTCTGAAGAGAGAAATTTTATTATGCTGAAGAACTAGATTAGAGAGACAGCAAAAAAATGGTATCATCTAAGCAGGGGTAAAAATTGGGAAAAAATAAATGCAAAAAAATGGAAAAATCAGAAAAACTCTAGCACCTCTGTAATCTTCCTTTTTACCTAGTAATGATCATGGGGCCTTGTTCTTTGTCAAGAACCAGACTGTCCCAGCCTTCTCCCTGGGTACTCCCTTGCTTGACTCATTTTCACCCAAGGGTAGGGAGGGAAAAATTAGAGTGAGGTGTTTGTTAGGTTTCAGCCACACTTTTGGGCAGCCAGCTCACATTCTGTTTGGGTTTTGTAGCCGCCTGCCTCTCCTTGGTGATTACAGGAGCTTCACTGAAACCTCCTGTTCTCTGCCCCGCCTCCCACCTGGGGCAAGAACCAATGATTCTCAGGCTAGAGCTGAGAGGCCAGTAGGAAGAAGGTTTCTATGTGATGAAAGATGACCGGGTATTAAAGACCTGATACCTGGCTTACAGTGGGATCCCTAAGTTGAGTTCCCCTGGACTTGAAGAGCAGCAAAATGCACACAACCTTTTCAGATCCCATGTGCTCTTGCTGGGCAAACAGGAACTGAAAGTCTCACCCTCCCCAGAGTTGCTGTGCGCCACAGTCCATCCTGACCACAGCCTTCAGGTCTTTCTCTATTACAGCCTGATCCTGGTTATTCCCTGACCAAGTTTTTTCTGGGGATCCCTCCCTCCTACACCAACTCTTTTAACAAAATCCAAGGCCCTCTAAGATCCAGCCCTTGCCTCATTCTCCAGTCTCATTTCTCCCCATTCCACACCTCAGACTCTTAGGTCAACATGAAATTCTGTGTCATATCTCTACGTTTTGTGTTATCTTTCTCTCTTTCCTATGTTTTACCACGTGATAAACCCATACTGTTGGAGAAGGAAATGGCAACACACTCCAGTGTTCTTGCCTGGAGAATCCCAGGGATGGGGGAGCCTGGTGGGCTGCCGTCTCTGGGGTCGCACAGAGTCGGACACGACTGAAGCGACTTAGCAGCAGCAGCAGCAAAGCCATACTGTCTAAAGCGTGGTCAGTCCTGGGTTTTTCCTAAGTTAGAGCATTGCCAGTTCCCTGGGGCAGTATGTGAATGAAGCCAGCAGGAACTGGCAGGTTCTTGCCCATTTTGATGTTGTCATATGCAAACAGCACGGAGCTCACTTTTTGTGGGGAATTAGCAAAGCAACGCCTCTCTCTAGGCCATTGTGGTTGGCCCTCTTTTGCTCACAACGAAAATGATGAAGGGAGACTTAAGGCAGTGTTTTTCCTTAGTGCTCCTGAGGGGAGAGAAAAGACCACAGTCTTTCCAGAAAGTTCTAGGAAGCAAGGCCTACGCTCTATTGAAGACAGTTGCAGAACACGTGGCTTGGAGCTGTGAGAGTCCTACACCAAGATCACCCCCTTCCTCTCAGCCTTTCTCCTCCCCTCTTCTCTTCATCTCACCCCCACCATTTCTACCACGTTTAGCATTTCACGGTCACTGAATCTGAATTAAAGATTTAGCAGAAAATAATCAAGTTAGTTTGAACTTTCATTTCTTCAAGTATTTCCTTTTAGATCACAAATATTTTTAAGACACTGGAGAAAATACATGGCTTTATCTGGCAGACATTCCTAATACATTTTCTTTGCTAATATATAAGGTGTTTGGGTGAGGGTGGCTGGTGGCTCAGTGGTAAAGAACCCACCTGCCAATGCAGGAGACGTGGGTTTGACCCCTAGGTTGGGAAGATCCCCTGGAGAAGTAAATGGCAACCCACTCCAGTATTCTTGCCTGGAGAATCCCATGGNCTAATATATAAGGTGTTTGGGTGAGGGTGGCTGGTGGCTCAGTGGTAAAGAACCCACCTGCCAATGCAGGAGACGTGGGTTTGACCCCTAGGTTGGGAAGATCCCCTGGAGAAGTAAATGGCAACCCACTCCAGTATTCTTGCCTGGAGAATCCCATGGACAGAGGATCCTAGCAGGCTATAGTCTATGGGGTCACAAAGAGTTGGGCACAACTTAGTGACTAAACAAAACAAGGTGTTTTATATTACCAATACCATTACCAGTTACTTGATACTTCTTTACCTTTCTAGAGTCTATCCTATTTGATTCTTGAGCATATATTATTACATCTGATCCTGGCATCAGCCCAAATGTAGTATAGCCAGAAATGCCCTCTATTCTGTCCCCTAAATATCTCTCAAGCTTGACCAGTCCCTCCCTTTCTCCTCTGCCTCTGCCTTAGTTCTGGCCTTTATTAATCCTCACCTGAACTTATTATCTTATGAACTTATTATCTCATCACCTTATATTAGCATCCTAACCAGGCAAATAGCCTGCATCCTATTTTCTTTTTCCTCCCTCTCACCACTCCCCTTTAAACTCAAAGTTTACTCTCTGCTGCTCCAGACCTTTCTAAATAACAACCCAATCCTTTTATCTCTGTGATTTAATTACTTTGGAGGTTCCCTTTCAACTATTCAGAGTCCAAACTCCTTTGCAAATTACACAAGACTCTCCAAAATCTGCCCCTCTCTAATCTCATCTCTTACCTACCAAATCTCAACGTTTTGCAATTGACTGAAGATATAATCTTTTCTTATATATTGTGCCTTCATATATTTTCCTCTCTCTGGGATGCCCTTTTGTTCTTTGTCTACTTGATGACACTTATTTTTCCTTTGAGAAACAGACCTAGCATCTCCTGTTCTATGGAGTCATCCCCCACCACTCAAAGACAGAATTGACTACTGTCTTCTAGGTCATGTCTTAACCCTATATTTATTTCTCTAGTAACATTTATTGCATTGTTTTGCAATAACTTCATTATGTCCCTAGCTCCCCTAGTAAGCTATGAATTCCATAAGAAGAAAGTAATCATATTGATCTTTACACACTCATTGCTTGCACAGTGCAGTGTTGTTGATTTATAAGTGTTGTGTCAGTCGCTCAGTCATGTCCAGCTCTTTGCAACTCCATGGACTGTAGCCCGCCAGGCTCCCCTGTCCACAGAGTTCTTCAAGCAAGAAAACTGTACTGGGTAGCCATTCCCTTCTCCAGGAGATCTTCGCAACCCAGAAATTGAACCTGGGTAATCTATAAATCATTCTTAAACAAGTGAATAAGCAAATGAAATGCAAGGGTAGGGAAAAAGAAATAATATAGGTCTTGTTATTTATTATTTAGATTTATTATTCCCATTTAATAGGAGAAGAAGCTGGGCTAGATGCTAGACCTACAAAACTGAAGGCACTTAAGCAGAAAGCTTAGAATCTAATAGCTATGTCACAAAATAGAAGGCAACATGCAAAAATAGGTATACTCAAAGGTTTGTTTCCAATTGGGAAGCTATAATTATATAGATCCTTAAAAATGAATCAAATTCAACACAAATAAAGAGGGCCACATTAAAACTTTTCTGGAATGAAGGGTAATAAGTACAAGTTGGTGAGAATAAGGAACAATACAAGCAAAAGCATAGAGATAGTAAGGATGGAGGGCAGGTCATGTAGTTCTTGTCGCCAGAGTTCTTGCAGTATCATGGCAAGTACATCTGTAAAGTTAGATAGAGCTCAATCAGTCAGGGCCTTGAAATTTTGACTCTGCCATAGGCAGCACTGGGATCAGCAGATCACTTTTTGTTACTAAATGCTCTTTATATAACAAGAAACACGAGATGGGAGAGTTGCCCATATTCTTGATTCATGTTTTAGCACAATGATGTTATTCAGCCCAGTCATCTACTTCACTTGGCTTCAAATAACTTTCAGCCTTACCATAAATCAACTCCATTCTAAGCAGCAAAACTTAACACCCTTGACAGTATTTAAAACGTTCTGAAAAAGTGAAATTCCAAAATCTTAAAGCTGTCAGTAGTGTAGAAACATGCTTTCATTTTGAAGGAAATTGGCTGCATTTGCATATATAAATTCAGGCATGTGTGCCAAAAAAGAAAGTAATATTACAGATAATAGTCATGCCTGTGTTGTTTACTGTTCTTCATCAGACCCAGGAGGCCAAGAGTATGGTTACGAGCCACATGTGGCTGTCATCTACCTAAAATATGGCTAGTGCAAGTTGATTTGTTAGTAAAATGCACATTGAATTTTAAAGCCTTAGTAAAAAAAATTACAGTATCTCAATAATTCTATGTTGAAATGATATTGTACACATATGTTAAAATTTACCTCCCAAAAATTAAAAATTAAAAAAGTCATACACTGTAGTGTCAGTGATGTGTATATATAAAGTGTGTTTGAATCTGTGACAAAAGAGAATGACGGAATGGAAAAACAATACATTGAGTGCGAGTTTTTATATGGCTCTCAATTGACACCCATAGTCTCTTACCCTTACTTAAAAGAGTATCTGTCATTCAGCCACCAACCAAAACCAGAGTCATGATTTAACTTGCAAAATAATCATGAAGCACAACAGAACCTGCCCTTTCCCTCAATACTTCCCAATCCCATTAATATAAAGAATGATTTTCAAATTTTATAGATTATCATAGTTTTTATTAGTATTATTGTTATTATTATTATTATCTTAGCCTTTTCTGTGACAAAAAGAGAAAATTATTTACCAATCTCTCAGGAATGTTGTGGAATTCCAGTAATTTATGTAGCTAAAGCTACAGATCCACCAGGCTGAGCCACACTGTTCAATGAGCTTTTTTTTTTTTAAGAATTAAGTCAGGTCAGCTGCATAAAACCATAGCCCATGCTCTAAATAGCACTTTATTACATAAATTCATCTCACAACCACAACAAGGAACTGACAGAATAGCCTTTGTTTTGTCAATAATTTTTTTTCCACAAGTTGCGCAGCAAGGTTATAAAATAGCCTTCAGGGAATCTCACTAACAAGATTATAGACTCATGTGGATTGCAAACTTGTAGTTATTCAAATCATCTTTTGTCTTAGTAGCTCCAATGTTCTCTTTTTTTTTGTATTGTATAGTATATTTCCTTCTTTTTTTTTTTTTTTTTTGGATACTCAGCAGTTTCTTTACTACTAAGNCTGGAGTGGGTTGCCATTTCCTTCTCCAAAGCATGAAAGTGAAAAGTCAAAGTGAAGTTGCTTGGGCGTGTCCGACTTAGCAACCCCATGGACTGCAGCCTACCAGGCCCCTCCGTCCATGGGATTTTCCAGGCAAGAGTACTGGAGTGGGGTGCCATTGCCTTCTCCGTCTGAAGCATAGTACTTGTTATTTATTATTCAACTTAAGTGAAAATCCTCATCTGCCACCACTCTTCTACTTCCCCACCACACGCTCCTAAGTCCAGAGCTTATATAGAAAAGTGCCACACACATGGAGACCAAGCCTAACTTTTGGAGACCTGAACCAAACTTGGAAAACTCAATCAACCTTTTGAAATGCAACTCATTTTTTTAAAAAAAGGTTAAGTGATAAGACATCCACATATCTGTTCATCTCTGCAGGCAGTTGTGTATCTTTTATCACTACTCTGCTCCAATTCCATCTGTGCAACCACCATGTCAAACATGTCCAAACTTTAGGTTGGCACTAGGCTGTTAATGATGAGGTAAGTCAAAGCAGGAGAGTGCAATAATGCAAACTCAGTTCACTGCACAGTGAATCCGCTGTGCAGTGGCGATGCACGGTACTCCAGAGGTGCTCCACCAACTCTGTTCAGAGGATGCTTATCCCAGCAGAATTTAAGCTCAGGACTTCTGGGTCACTCCTGATGCTTCTCTTCAGCCTGAGTCCTTCTTCTTCTTGGTTTCCATCTTTGCTTTCTGCTCATGGGCATTTTCCACAAAATCAAATGTACTTCCAGACATTGAATACAGATGCGGTTTGGGGCAAAAAGTGCTAGTGTTTTGGAACCTGTTTCAATAAAGGTACATTAGTCTGTCAACAAGCTCAGAATGCCAAGGATGCCTTTCAGAAGGATAACATCCAGTTTGGCTTCAACCATCCAAGAAAAAGAGTTTTTCATCTTTGTGCATCAGAATCATTCAGAGAGATTATTTAAAGTATAGCTTCCAAGGGTCCACTCCAAGTTTACTGAACTGCAGTCCCCAGGGGTAGAAACCAGGGATATCTTTCTAGAAAGTTGCCCAGCTGATCCTACTGTAAAATTCAGATTTGAGAAACATTGGTAGGGCCTAAATTGGTCATATGAAAATTTGAAACCATGGTGCTAATCATTTCTTTACAACTTGAATTTGTCCTAGACTATGCAATTGTCCTAACAGGTGACAGCTGCCTTTCCAGAAGGTTCCAAGTTTATACTTGTGGGCATGCAATGGGGATGAGGCAAATATCCACCTAGACCATAAACCTGGTTTGATGAGATGAAAATACAGAATATTCCTCCCTTCTCTCACCTGCCCTCACTACTGACCAACAGCTGGCTAGTTACAAATATGGGTACTTTATTGATAAGAATTATATCCTGTGGCAGTGTTCGTTTTTTGTTTTTTTGTTTTTAATTAAATGACAGCATTGCTTGTACAGAATTTTTTTAAGAATTTAACGTCCTCACTCTACTTCAATGGCAAATATGTTGAACCCAAACACCTGAGGACTAGGATTCCTAGGGTAGAAGTTCTTAAAGTTAATATGACCCTGAATACAACAGATCAAGAGCTGAGTAACAGTGTGACCTGTAGCCAGTCCAGACCTGAGTTCAGTGATAGCTCTGACTTTACTCTAAGCCTCAGTGGAGAGGAAGTTCAAAGACAGTTAGCCACTAATGGGAAATTCATGTTCACTTTCGACATCCCCTGTTTTTCCCTTTTTTTACTTCTATAATTGCAAGTTGAGTTTCTACACGCAAGCAGACAGCCATGGGTAAGCCCAGTTGAAATAATGCCAACAGACCAGGTCACACAGAGAAAGATGTATAGTTACTGAACGAAAGCCAGAGAGAACTTCATGTGGCCACACACATAGGATCAGCAGTGTCTCATGAAATGGGAGAGTACTTGGTCAAAAATTTTCCCAAAACATCAAAAACTAGATAAATTAAAGCAGGTTTAAAGTAAGTTATTAAAGTACAAATATAATAATACAGTAAAAACTTGATTCATTGTTGTATTCAACAAATGTGCATTGAGCAGCTGCTATATGGGGGGCTCTAATGCCAAGCACTGAGGACTCCAAGGGAATCAAGAGACAGACTTGACCTCAAAAATCTTTGTTTCTAGGAAATGGGAGGTAAATATGTGAGCACGGGTTTGCAATAAGGAATTATGGGTGTTATGGTAAGTGGGTGGATAGGTGACTGTGGAGACAAAAAGAGGGAATAAAGAACAGTTAACAGGTCTTTGAGAAGAATACAAGAGCCAACCTGTATTGAGTCTTTGATAATGAGTAGATACAGTGAGGAAAGTCTTTCTAGGAACTGTCAACAAACACATAAGGACATAAAACATATTTCACATTTGGAAAATGCCAAATAGTTTGGGACCAATGGAACATCACAGAATACAAGGTACAAGATCCAATAGGGATAATTCTGCAGAAGTAAGCAGGGGACCCCATGAAGATCTGGGAATGTTTTGCTGAGGCTCAATAAGGTGCCAATGAATAGTTTTAGGTTTTAGAGGCTCAGAAAGTTTGCTCTGGAGAAAAGGTAGAGATTAAACATAAGCAAAGGAGTATTTTGTTGCTGTTCAGTCACTCAGTTGTGTCCAACTCTTTGTGACCCCATGGTCTGCAGCACGCCGNTAGTTTTAGGTTTTAGAGGCTCAGAAAGTTTGCTCTGGAGAAAAGGTAGAGATTAAACATAAGCAAAGGAGTATTTTGTTGCTGTTCAGTCACTCAGTTGTGTCCAACTCTTTGTGACCCCATGGTCTGCAGCACGCCGGGCTTCCCTGTCCATCACCAACTCCCAGAACTTGCTCAAACTCATGTCCATTGAGTCAGTGATGCCATCCAACCATGTCATCCTCGGTCATCCCCTTCTTTTCCCTGCCCTCAAACGTTCCCAGCCATCAGGGTCTTTTCTAATGACTCAGTACTTCACATCAGGTGGCCAAAGTATTGGAGTTTCAGCTTTAGCATCAGTCCTTCCAATGAATATTCAGGGTTGATTTCCTTTAGAATTGACTGGTTTGATCTCCTTGCAGTCCATGGGACTCTCAAGAATCTTCTCCAACAAAACATGGCCCACTGGAGAAGGGAATGGCAAACCACTTCAGCATTCTTGCCTTGAGAACAGTATGAAAAAGCAAAAAGGTGTGACACTGAAAGGGGTACCGGAGGCATGGAAACTAGAATGGAGGCCATTGCACTAATCTGGACAAGTCAGGAAGGCAGAGCTAGTTTTTCATTGACTAATGGGGCTCCCTGGTGGCTCAGACAGTAAAGAATCTGCCTGCAATGAGGGAGATCCAGGTTTGACCACTGCATCAGGAAGAATCCTGGAGAAGAGAATGGCTACTCACTTTAGTATTCTTGCCTGGAGGATTCCATGGACAGAGGACCTTGGTAGACCGTAGCCCATCGGGTCACAAAGAGTCAGAGCCAACTGAACAACTAACACTTTCACTTTCAGTGAAGTAGAGATGCATACAGATGCTGGAGCAGCCAAGAGAGTAGAAATAACATGCCCCAACAAAAATGCCAACTGGCCTAGTGTCTCTCTTCTTACTCTTCCAAGTAGTCAAGTTATTGGTTTAAATAACTCCATGTGGGACATAGTGGGTGCAGCAACAGTCTAGAAGTAATTTTATTTTTCTGATAAAGTATTCAGGAGTGTTAAGGAGCAGTAAGAAAACTGAAATTAGACAAGAAGGAAGCAAAAGGAAAGAGCCAGGTTAATATAAAATAAGCAATGCTCAGTGGTTGCCAGAGAGTAAGGGTAGTGGGTAGAGTTTGACTGCAAAGAGTTATCAAGAGGAATAGAATTGCTGAATCATCTGGTAGTGCTATTTTCAGCTTTTTAAGGAACCTCCATACTGTTTTCCATAGAAGCTGTACCAATTTACATCCCCACCAAAAGTGTAAGAGGGTTCCCTTTCCTCTACACCTTACCCAGTCTTTGTTATTTGTAGACTTTTCTTGGTGACGCCATTTTGACCATCGTAGTTTTGACTTGCATTTCTCTGATAATCAGCAATGTTGAACATCTTTTCATGTGCCCATAGGCCATCTGTATGTCTTTTTTGGATAACTGTCTATTTAGGTCTTCTGTCCACTTTTTGGTAAGGTTTTTTGTTGTTATTGAGATGTATGAGCTGTTTGTATATTTTGGAAATTGCCTTTGTCAGTTGCACATAACTCTTTACTTTTGCAAAAAATATATCAAAGAGAATAAATTTTACTATATGTAATGTTTTTAATTGGAGGAAAAGCCAAAGTAAAACTTTTGAAATTCTCAAAAGTAAATCAGTTTATAGCAACATGAGAAGAGTCACTTGCTCTTGGACATTCATTCATTCATTTAACAAATACACGTTGAGCACATAGCCAGAAACTGTGCTACATGTTGGAGACATGGTGGGAAACAGGCCCCATGGCGCCTACAGTCTAGTGGAAAAGACATCCATTAAATAAATATTTCTGTAAATTCAATTATGGTTGTGATAGCAAGAAATAAATAAGAACACACTATGGAAACACCTGAGAGGTATCCTTGAAATAGTGATATTGATGTTAAATCCTGAAAGATAAGATTGAGTTGATTTAAGATGAAGAGGGGTGGGCAATCAAGAGAAAGAACACCATTTGGGAAGACCCTGAGGTAGGAGCCCTCACATACCCACACACACACATGCTCACATGTGCTCACCAATGCCATCACAAACTCACTTTACTCATTTACACGTGGATACACTTTGTGCTTCTAAGATCCTTTGTGCTGTGTAACATTTCTATGATAGAAACTGGAAAAGGCTTTTTATTTACCACTTACCAGATGTGTCACCTCAAGAAAGTTTTTTTTAACCTATCAATACCACAATTTTGTCATCTCTAAATAGAATTATTAATTAGTCATTATAATATTCAGGTTAGTAATTAGGACTTGAAGATTGGGTTATTATAAAGAATAAATTGGTTCATAAAAATAAAGCCTTAATAAGAACACCTAGAGCATTAAGTACTCAATAATAGTAATTTGTTATTGCTATCACTACTACTATACAATTATTTTTAGAGACCTTCTTTTTATTTCTTAAAGAGATGGCTCTTGGACTTCATTTCTAGAAACAGTGTAGAAAAACTACACCTGACCCACCACACTAACTTGCTATGTATAGGGCCTGTGCCTTGAGCCATCGGATGGGATTCATGACTATTAAAAATGCTTTTTCAGTGCAAAAAGAAGCTTTGGGGTCTCTTTGGGGTTAAATCCATTCATCTTTACCTTATTTAATCCTTAAGAGTACATCTTATAAACTTTCACTACCAGATATGGAGCAATTGATGTTAGAATAGCCCTTCTGATATAAACAATAAAGTTGGAGCTAGCACATAAAGCCATTGCTTTTAGACAATGGACATTTTTTTAAACACTGTATTTAGACAACAGGAAACACAATGCTATGAGCCTTGAGAAAGGAGAACTTCATAAAGTGAGCGCTGTGATTTCCCTGGATCTTTACCTGGGCACAATTGCCCAACCATGACAGAGCAAACTAGACTCCAACAGAGCACAACGGTCCTGCTGAGCAGAAGAGGCAGAGGCCAGAGCCGAGGAAAGCTGAAGCAGTCAGAATCTGTAGGGCAGGGCACCAGAAAGTAAAGGAGGCATGTTGGGGGTAGAGAGAAGGGAGAGAGCCAGAACTTGTGCAGAAGTTTCTCTACGAGTCCTTGGCTTAAAGCTAAGATGCACATGCCCATGGCAAGAGTACCTGAGACTTGTACTAACTATAGAGAACAGTCACCATGGAGACAAGGACAGAATAGACATACTAGATGCCAACCAGTGCTAGAAGCCATGGAAGTTCTGGCAAGCTCCACCCAATAACCACCCTAACAAAGTCTAAAACCGAGCCTTTAAAAGATCTGCAGTGAAAACTGAGCTTAGAGGTTGAGACCCATGATAATTGAGGGGCTTGGGAAACATATTGAGTTTTCCAACAGGTGTCCTCTAGCAAAGAATAAAAACAAGCCTACAGGGTGCCAGGTAATCAGTAAATGAGCTGCATAATAGAAGAAACAGTAACACTTCTCAAAGGAAGATAACAAAAGTCCAGAATCTATACAGTGCACCACCAACAATGTGCAGTACATAATTTTAAAAATTACTAGCCATGCAAAAAACAGCAAAGTGACCCATAGTTAAGGGGGAAACTCCAGTCCCAAAATTACTGAGATGATGTTTTTAGAAAATAAAGGTTTTTTAAGCAACTGCTTACATATGTTCAAAAAATTAAGCTGATAGGGACATCATGAGTTAAAAGGTAAGAACTCTGCCGAGAAATGTAAACTATAAAGAAGAGCTAAATGGAAATTTTAGAACTTAAAAATTACAATGCCAAAAAAAATCACAGTAGGTCATAAAGGAGAGGGAAACAGTCACTGATGAACTTGAACATAGAAAGGCAAATCTATAGCAATTATCCAAGCTAATGAATAAAGAGAAAATATTTTGAAGAAAAATAAGCAGATCCTTAGAGACCCATAGGACAGCAGAAAATGGCCTAAATATGTGTAATTAGAGGCCCTGAGAAGAAGAAGGTGAAAAATGAGGCAAAACAGACTTCTTAAAGAAATGACAAAAAGGCAAGTTACTAGTTGAGAGAAGTTTCTATAGTACATACATGACAGTAGGCTTATATTCAAAATACAGTTCAAAATTTTTATAACTTGATAACGATGATACAATCTAATTATCTTTGATGAGCAGAAGAACTTGAACGGGCACTTCACCAAAGATACCTGTGTGGTGATGAGCACAAGAAGAGATGTTAAACATCGTTAGTTATCAGGAAATTGCAAATGAAAGCTATGATCAGATACCACTACATATCCATTGGAAAGATACTACCACATACCCTTTCAACAGGCTGACAATATCAAGCATTGAGGAAGACTGAGAATAGTATCTTCTCTCGCTATTGAGAATGGAAAATGATGCAATCACCTTGGAAAAACAGCTTGACAGTTTCTTTTAAAGTTAAACTCAACCAGCTCTACCACCCCTAAGTATTTACCAAAATGAAATAACCTACTTCCACCCAAAGAGTGCCCATAGCAATTTTATTCATAATAGCCCCAAACTGAGACAATTCAAAAACCCACCAGTAAGCTAACAGATTGTTATTAACACAATTAAATAATATTCATCAATAAAAAAATATGCATTACTAACAAAAACAACCTTGAATGAGTCTCAAAATCATCATGCTGAGTGAAAGGAACTCAATACAAAGGATATGTATACTGTCTGATTCCATTTGTACGAATACTAGAAGAGGCAAAACTTGTCTATACTGACAAAAATGAAATCAGTGGTTGCCTGGAATAATAGCTGAAAGAAGAGACTGATTGCAGAGGTTGTGTATGAGGGATCTGTGAGAAAATGAGCTATATCTTGATTATGATGTTGATATGAGTGTATACATTTACTTAACTATACACTTAAAATATATGCATTTTATTGTATGGAAATTATACCCCACAAAGTTGACTTTTAAAATAATACTTGCATAACTCTTTAAATTAAAAGGCTTGTTTTCATCATTATCCTGTAATGAGTCATTCAGCAATAAATTTTGTAAGGAACAAGTTTTTTTTGAATCATTCACAAGCACCCCAAATGAATATGTAACCATTCATTTTTGTTATATATGCATGGCTGGAGAAACTTAAGCTTGTTAAACTAATAATAATAAAACTCCTGCCCACCACCTCTGATTCTAAGCTGCAAAAGAAACCGTAACTTCAGTTCTCAAATTTCTAAGCATCCTCAGTAACTATTTGTTGACCAGTTCCAAAAGGGAGTGTCTAGATTTATTTTATAAACAAGTTCTCCTACCATCTAATATCTTGGCTGCTGCAGAGTTTAGGAGAATCCTTCCTAGAAAACACCAGTCTTGCAGCAAACATAGAGTCTGCACAATGAACCAAGACTACTAATGGTCAGAGAGACTATACTAATCACCCTCCTCAAGCAGCCTCTTATAGGACCCTCTTATAGACTTTTTTGCTCAAAGACCCTCTTATAGACTATTTTGAAAACATAGGCAACAGGAAAGATGGACTTTCTTTTCCTTAAAATTTTCCTACAGGCAGTTGGAAATTGATGGACAAAGGGCACTGCTAAGCCTGTGCAGTGACCATGTGTGTTAAAATGAGTGCTTCAACTTATGGGAACACCTCCCTTACTGATTTGGAGCCTTGATAAGAATAGCAGGATGCTCACTTCAGCAGTCCATCAGTTCAGTCGCTCAGTCGTATCCAACTCTTTGCGACCCCATGAATCGCAGCACGCCAAGCCTCCCTGTCCATCACCAACTCCTGGAGTTCACTCAGACTCACGTCCATCGAGTCAGTGATGCCATCCAGCCATCTCATCCTCTGTCATTCCCTTCTGCTCCTGCCCCCAATCCCTCCCAGCATCACGGTCTTTTCCAATGAGGCAACTCTTTGCATGAGGTGGCCAAAGTATTGGGAGTTTCAGCTTCAGCATCATTTCTTCCAAAGAACACCCAGGGCTGATCTCCTTTAGAATGGACTGGTTGGATCTCCTTGCAGTCCAAGGGACTCTCGAGTCTTCTCCAACACCACAGTTCGAAAGCATCAATTCTTCGGCGCTCAGCCTTCTTCACAGTCCAACTCTCACATCCATACATGACCACAGGAAAAACCATAGCCTTGACTAGACGGACCTTAGTCGGCAGAGTAATGTCTCTGCTTTTGAATATACTATCTAGGTTGGTCATAACTTTTCTTCCAAGGAGTAAGCGTCTTTTAATTTCATGGCTGCAATCATCGTCTGCAGTGATTTGGGAGCCCCCAAAAATAAAGTCTGACACTGTTTCCACTGTTTCCCCACCTGTACATACACAAAAACTGGAACCATACAGAAAAGATTTTCACGGCCCTTGCACAAGGATGACACAAATTCATGTAGTGTTATGTATTTACATGTGGAATATATATTAAAAAAAAAAAAACTCATATTAAAAAGAGAACAGATATGTGGTTACCAGAGGCAAGAAGTGGGAGGTAGAAGAACTGGGTGAAAGTGGTCAAAGTTACAAACTTTCAGCTAAAAGATAAATAAGTAGTAAGGATATAATGTACAACATGATGGCTGTAGTTCACACTACTGTATACTTGCAAGTTGCTAAGAGCATACACCCCAAAAGTTCTTATCTCAAAGGAAACCAAAAACTTTATAACCATATGAGGTGATGGATGATAAATAAACCTATTGTGATAGTCATTTCACAACTTACATATGTTTTAGTCACTATTCTGTACACTTTAAACTTATATAGTTCTGTATGCCAATTATACCCCCAATAAAACTGAAACCAAAAAAAAAAGGAAGAACAGCAGGAAATGTGTAAAAGTTCACTATAAGCTCACAGTTCCACAGGTCAAAAGTCTGGGTGGGCTTGGCTGTATTCTCTGTATGGAGCTTCACAAGGACAAAATAGTCAACTGGGATGAGTTCTTATCTGAAGGCTCTGAGGAAGATTCTGCTTCCAAGTTTATTCAGGTTGCTGGCAAAATCCATGTCCTTGGGCATGTGAACTGAGATCCTGTTTTCTTTCTGGATATCTAGAAACCACCTGAATTTCTTAGCTTGTGGGCACCTTCCTCTGTCTTCAAAGTCAATAACTGTGGGTTGCATCCTTCTTAGATTTAGAATCTCTCTGACTTCCTCTTCTGTGACCAGCCAAAGAAAACTCTATGCTTTTAAAGTGTTCAGTGAACAGTCTCCCTAGTTTAAGGTCAACTGATTAGCAACCTTAATTACAATTGAAAAGTTCCTTTTGCCATCTGACATAATATAATCACAGGAGTAACACCAGGGGTAGAGGTCATGGGCATCTAGAACTCTATCTGCCATACTGACACTTTATTTGTTCAGCATTGCTTACCTTCACTGTATCCCTAATGATAGCATTCACTCAAACATTTTAAAGATGTTTTTAAAAACAAATGCTGCTAGTCAGTGATTCAGAATCCACTTTCCAGGTTACAATTATTAAGACTGGGATAACATTAAAAGTATCAGATTTAAGGTTATAGGAACTCAGTTTAAATTCCAGAGTTCAGACACAAGAGAAGTCCGTATGACCTGGGGAAAGTTTCATAAAGGAAGTGGCAGTCAAGCAGAGCTTTCAAGGATCCACAGAATTGGGGTAGGCAAGAGCATGACTACAGATAGGAATAAACAAAGCATCTGATGAACAGCAAGAAGACCCACCTGATAGCTTTTGGAGAATAACAGAAGATAAGGTTAAACAGTTGAGGGAAGTTAAAGTAAGATGGCTTTGTGAACCAGGACAAGAGTTTGCACTTGATTTAGTGAGCAACACTGAGCCTTTGAAAACTTTTTAAGTTTCTATAAGAGTATGCTAAATGCTTCTGCACAACAAAGGAAACTATAGGTAAGGTGAAAAGACAGCCTTCTGAATGGGAGAAAACAGTAGCAAATGAAGCAACTGACAAACAACTAATCTCAAAAATATACAAGCAACTTATGTAGCTCAACTCCAGAAAAATAAACGACCCAATCAAAAAATGGGCCAAAGAACTAAATAGGCATTTCTCCAAAGAAGACATACGGATGGCTAACAAACACATGAAAAGATGCTCAACGTCACTCATTATCAGAGAAATGCAAATCAAGACCACAATGAGGTACCATTTCACACCAGTCAGAGTGGCTGTGATCCAAAAGTCTACAAGCAATAAATGCTGGAGGGGGTGTGGAGAAAGGGGAACCCTCTTACACTGTTGGTGGGAATGCAAACTAGTACAGCCACTATGGAAAACAGTGTGGAGATTCCTTAAAAAATTGCAAATANTTTGAGAGTTAAAGATAAATGTGGAGCCACTGGCATGGGTGAGCCAATCAGTAATCTTTGGTTCCTTCCTGCCCTTTCAGCAAATCTTTTTCTTTTGTGGAAAAAAAACAACCAAAACCCAAAATGTATCATAACTAGAAGCAAATGAAAGTGTTAGTGTTAGTTGCTCAGTCATGTCTGACTCTAAGACCCCATGGACGGTAGTCCGTCTGACTCCTCTGTCCATGGAATTCTCCAGGCAAGAATACTAGAGTAGATAGCCAGTCCCTTCTCCAGGGATCTTCCTGACCCAGGAGTTGAACCCCTATGTCTTGTATTGCAGGCAGATTCATTACCACTGGGCCACTGCTGCTGCTGCTGCTAAGTCACTTCAGCCGTGTCCAACTCTGTGCGACCCCATAGACAGGCCACTAAGTCCCCCCTAAAAGCAAGGTAGCCGCCATCCATCTGACAACTGGCAGGACCTGAGAGCAGGCAGATTTTTCTTACCACCAGGAGAAAGTGCACCACAGCATCTACTTTGGGCACAGCTCTGGCAGAGCAGAGGGGGACCTGGCAGCCATGCTCAGAGAATCGTGAGCAGGGCCTTTTGCTGACAATACAGAGGACTGAAGGGAGCAAGGAGGGTTATGCCTAAATTGGGAAGCAGAGTTTCCAAAGTCAGCGATAGCATGTTTTGATTAGGTGCCAATGACAGCATTTGTAGCTTTTGAGCATGAAAGTAACTACACTTAGAGCGAGCCTCAAAGACCCTTTCCCTCACAGAGGAAAGGAACATGGATGNGAGAGGGAGAGGGTGGGATGATTTGGGAGAATGGCATTGAAACATGTATACTATCATGTAAGAAACCAGGCGCCGGTCTATGTTTGATGCAGGATGCAGGATGCTTGGGGCTTGTGCACGGGGATGATCCAGAGAGACGTTGTGGTGTGAGAGGTGGGAGGGGGATTCAGGATTGGGAGCTCGTATACACCTGTGGTGTATTCATGTCGATGTATGGCAAAACCAATACAGTATTGTATAGTAGAATAAAGCAAAATTAAAAAAAAAAGAGTATGCTAAATGGTTGGACATTTGGGGATTGGTGAGAAAAAATGAGATCAGAGAAAGGATAATTACAAAGCTATCAGGGACAAAAATTGCTGATCTATTAGAGATACACACTGACTTTCTGTGATGAGTAGGTAGGCTTTAACATACTCTAGAAAAAAATAAGGCAAAAGAAGAATGGCAAAATATTTACAATCGATGAAGCTTTATGCCAGATATGAGTGTTCAATATAATATTCTCTCTACTTTTGAGTATATTTGAATTTTTCATAGTAAAATTATTTTTTTAAGTCTATTGTAGTAATCCGGGAAAAGCTAAACATGGGTGGTGGCAGGAAAGATGGAAAAAAATTGACTAATTCAATATACATTTGACCTTGATAACAGATTTGATATAACAATTGTGGGAAGAAACAAAACTGACTCATTCTATAGCTTTGGAAATAGAATAATTGCATAATAAGAACCTGTTAACTGTCTATAAATTCCTGAGCTTTAAACAATGTACTTCACTGGCCTGTATGATTGGAGTATGTATAGAAATGAATGAACAAATGTAAGTTAAATTTCTGTCTATAGATCTCTTTCTCTGTCTTCTGCACCACATGAAAAAACTGGACATATCTTCACCAAATTTAGAGGGCCTGTTTGGAAAAATCTACCTGTCTAATGTAGCCCTATTTGCTCTATAAAAAAAATCATTTTGTGAGACCCTAGACAAGTCTCATTCATTTATTTTTATTCTTAAAGTAATATAGTATACTATTTTTCAACTCTCTACAAGTTTAGTCCAGAAATTTACCTTTTTAAAAAGTTTTCCAGGAGTCTGGAAAGATTTGCATAGAACCCAAAAGGTTCAAATACTTGCTTGTTTTCCCAAGTGATATATTTAAAATTTTCTTCAGATAGACATAAGAAAAGTTACACCAGACAAAGTTGCTGTCCTTAAGATTAATAATTCTCACTTCCATACATGTAATAGCCTTTTTAAAAGAATAATTTTTTGACAATTTTAAAGTGGAGGAGAGACAGACTTTTAAAAAAGTGAATGACAGTGATATCCAATGTAAAAGACATTTGTAGCCAAGCTGAAAAGACGGGTCTCAGTGGGCAGGCTCCCACTGGGATATTGGCCTAAACTGAAGAAACATAAGTGCAGAGAGAGGAGCAGTTGACTTTCAGGGCAGTGAGGGACCTGAGGCTTTCAGGAGAGCCAGTCGAGAGGGATTCCACACTTTCATGCGAGTACTTAAAACTAAAATCCTGCCTAAGAGAGACACTTGCTGCACACACAGAGAGGAGGCCATGTGAATTACGATACCATGAATTAAGAAAATAAACAGCAATTTCAAACTTAAGCCCCAAATCAATTAAGCTAAGGAATCTAGTAGTATTTCTCAATCTGAAATTTGTCCCTATTGTCAAGCCCAAAGATACTAAGCTGTTCCAACAAGAAATGCATGCTGGATCTAATTACCAAGTCCACCAAGTCCACTGAAATCTTTATTCAGATTAATAGGCAGAATACTTTTCACTTCAAAAATATATATATTTAGGCCTAAAAAAGTATATTTTAGTGGAACTTGGCAAAATAGATGGATATTTGTTTTCTGAAACCATGACTTTCCTTGAGTTGAGTCTTCACTTTCAAGTCTGCAGTTTCCAATGAGTGCCTACTCTGGTATTATCATTATAAGGTCAGTTGGTCTAAAATACAGGCATTTAATTTGTGATCATGTTGCTTCTCACATGGGCAACTCTAGGTAGTGTTACCCAAGATGGAGAGTAGCAGGTTTATTCATACATGTGCCAGAGGGTAGAATGACTAATGATTGTCAGAGAAGATTTGTTGTAAGTTTCAAACAATGAAAGTTCTTTAAATCATTACAATAATTTTTAGAATTTTATCTCAATAATTATTTTATGGTTTCTATTAAAGTTTATCAATGGTTAATGAGGTTCCTGGTCAATGCCAGGCATTAAAGTAATAAATAAAATGGAGATGATGTATCATCCATTAAATCAATAATTATGTGGAAGAGATCCTCATAGATTCTAAAGACAAACTACAGGATTGCTCAAAAAGAGGTATTCATCTTAATCACTTTGAGAGAAACAATAGTAACAGAATATAAAGCTTCTTTCGATAGGTTAAATTTAGTGCTCCACCCCCAAAAAAGATGTAAACATCATAAACCTCAGAACCTATGAAGATGATCTCAACTGGAAAAAGTCTTAGCACATGTAATTAAAGAATCTCAAAATGAGGTCATCATGGATTATCTATCTGAGCCTTAATCCAATGACAAGTGTCCTTATAAGAGACACCCAGTGGAGAACACAGGGAGGGGAGAAGTCCATGTGAAGACGGAGGCAGGGACTAGAGTTATACTTCCACATGCCAAGGAACATACGGGGCTGCCAGAACTGAAAGAGGTGAAGAAGGACTCTTCCCTATAGCCTTTGGAAAGAGCATGGTTCTGAGAAACCTTGATTTCAGATGCCTGGCCTCCAGAATTGTAAGAGAATAAAATTCTCTGTTTTGGTGGCTTAAGTCACCAAGTTTGTAATTTGTTACCCAGTCCTAGGAAACTAATATACCTTAGAATTAAAAGCCAGATGACCTTAGAAAAGTGTTTTCTGAGAGCAAATAAACCAGTTTAGCTGACTCCCGATCTCTCCTTCAAAGCTAGTTTCTATAGCACAGGATCCAACATGTCTGGCACATAGCAAGCATTCATCAGTTTGCCACCTCATCCCCATAGGCATTTCAGCAACCTAGTCTGTTATCACCATAGAGCCACCGCCCAGTCACAGCTACTCTCCAAAATCTGCATTTCCTAATTAATTTAGACTAAACTGTGCACTAGAATCATCTTCACTTGTACCTACTGGAAGCCTTAAAAACCCTGGAGATTCTGTTCAAGTGTGTCTGGAGTGCAGCTAAGGTATTTGCATGATTAACAAGCTTCTTAAAAGATGCTGATGTCTTTGGTGGCAAAGACTGAAAGCTTGACAACCTAAATGCCCATCAACAGAGAAATGGATGAAGAAAATGCAGTACATATATACAATGGAATACTGTGTGTGTACTCAGTCATGTCTGACTCTTTGCAAACCCATGGACTGTAACTTGCCAGGCTCCTCTATGGAATTTTCCAGGCAAGAATACTGGAGTGAGTTGCCATTTCCTCCTCCAGGGGATCTTACTGATGCAGGGATCAAACCCACGTTTCTTGCATATCCTGCATTGGCAGACACAATGGATTATTACTCATCCATTAAAAAGAATGAAATAATGCCATTTGTAGCAACTTGGATGGACCTAGAGATAGTCATACTGAGTGAAGTAAGTCAGAGGAGAAATACTGTATGCATCCCTTACTTATGGAATCTAAAACAGAGACTCACAGAAAACAAACTTATGATTGCTAGGGGGAAGGATGCGGGTACAGGATAGGGAGTTTGGGATGGACATGTAAACACTGCTATATTTTAAATGGATAATCAGCAAGGACTTACTGCAAAGCACAGGGAATTCTGCTGTGTTTTGTGGCAGCCTGGATGGGAGGGGAGTTTGGGGGAGAATGGGTACATATATATATGTACGGCTCAGTCCCTTTGCTGTTCCCCTGAAACTATCACAACGTTGTTTGTTAATTGGCTATACCCCAATACAAAACTAAAAGTTTAAAAACAAAAAAAGACTGAAACCCTGGACCTAGGGCATTGAGCAGCTTTACTAGCTGTCTGGTACTCTTACCCCCAAATCTTTGGGGCATAATTATAGACAAGGAGAATAGTGTGATGGAAGGACCAGGGGACAAGGGGTTGGAGGACAAAGGACACGCTTTGAAAACGATCTCCACTTAGTCCACCTGAAAATGTGGCATCCATGCAATGTTTCTGAGTCTACACAGACACCAAAAGTGGAATGAGGGGACTGAGAAGATAAAGCTAAACCAGACATGGTGCACAGCTGAAGAAAAGTATCTTTCAGAATTAAATAAATTCCATACGAAACAATGTCTATACACTGAGATATAAAATATAGAGAAAATATAAACTAAAAAGGAAGCCATGAAATTAAATTTGATTTAAGAAGTATTTATTGAATATGTCCGACATGTAAGATGTTGTGCTAGGTGTGGAGCCTCTGATAAGGAGTAAGATGGTCACTCCCCTCCTGTCAAGGACAAATCCTGGGCAGGAAAACCAAAAACCCAGGCATCTGGTTGTAACTAATGTATAAAACCTTGTACTTGGACCATATCTCAGAGAGACCAACAAGAACTTAAGTCACTGAAGTTGGTTTCTCCCTGGAGTCATGTTCAATACAGAGCTGATGTTATCAGAAAATGAGTCAGTGGTACTGAGTTCAAGAAGTTGACATTTACCAAAGGTTAGAGGAATTTGAGAAAATTCTCCACTCCTGATTAAGTAAAAATATACAAAGGATATTAAATGTGGCTGATTTGATTAACAAATAGAGCTGGAAGATTTGGTCTTTGATACTTCAGGGAATTCCTTAGTGAAACACCAAACTACAGTATTAGAATTAATTCTTTGCACAGGATTGCCTTTTTTTTTTTTTAAGAGTGCCAGCTATGTCATTTTTCATTAACTTATCGATATCATTGTTATATGGCTGAGTTAAGTTAACTCATTAGTATTTTATGTTAGTACTTTATGTCTGGCTTGAAACACCAGTTCCTCCCAAAACTCATGATCCCAAGCAGGATTAACATAGCTTCATTCACTCATTTAGCCAGTTAAATTCCTACTCTATGCCAGGCACTTTGCTAGGCACTGAGGTTGCAGCAATGAGCTCGTAGTCTTGGCTTCCATGGGGGTCACTCTTTAAGGAACATTCCATCAAGAACCACCCTCTATACCCATACAGCCGATATTTGATAATCAATTACAGCACCCTCTCTTGCCAAAGCCCCTAGACTGCCTGGAGATCTTTTTCAATATACTATTCATATTACCAGTTAGAGGTGGAACACAAGATGAAACTTATTGGCCATCCAAATAGCTTGGCTAGTCAAGATACACTGAATCACTCCCTTGTGGTTCCCCCAAACATGACTGCCTTGGTTCATGTAGTTTTCTGTTTCATTCTCCTCCCTCTCCACTTGCATGAACATTCAAATTCAGCTCTTCTGAAAATACAGCTCAAATGTTCTACCTTGAAGTCTCCCTAGTTCTCCCCATTCAGATATAGTTTTTCTCTTTGTAATCTATTTCTTCCTCTTTTTGCTAATCAAGTACATGCCATGTCTCCTACATATGTATCTTAATTAAGAAATGTCTTTGAATACCTCATATTATCTATCAGACAGCTTTGTACGCACAGATACACAATCCCATGCTTGCTAAGTACTGTTTCAGTTAATTAATTTGTGTGTATATGCACATCATATTCTCAAAGGAGGTTACTAGATCTAGAATGTATGTGCAGTGATTGATGTTTACAGACACTGATGTGTTTGTTCTCACGTATCAAAATGACATGTTGGAAAAGGGAGGGACCCCATTTACTACTGTCCCCACGTTTACATCTCTCAGAATGATCCTGGTAATCTCCGAATCATTTTTCCTATGTTCCCACAAAATAAAGTATTAAAAACAGTCATAAAGACTTATATTTTTAGCACTTAAACTTCTAAATGATCGATAGTATCTAGTAAACATCCATGATATTTTCAGAACCTAGTAAATCTCTACTAATGAACTTAACAAAGAGCTTTTTCATGTTAAAGATCCTATAACTAAGAAACACACTCTGAAAAAAAAACCCAAATTAATATATATTGGCTAATTTAAAGGTTTTAGACTAGTGATTAACAGCTCTTTTCAACCTTGAGAAATATATATAAGGTCTAGGAAAAGAAAATTCACATCCTTAAGAACAGGATTATTCAATTAATGTTTATTTAAAGCAATGCATGAGTTTTTCCATTGTGAACGGACAGATTCACATAACAGCCATACTTTTAGATACCAAATAACCATAACTAACTTTTGTCCACAAGACATACTAGGTCAAACAATGTGATCGATCCAAAGGTTATCTATTTTAAAAGGATTTAGGTACTTAACTACAAAGATGATTGATTAGTCAGTCAACTGCTTATGACACTTCTCATTTAAAAGAAAAAAAGATAGAGGTTTTTTCATAAACCAAATTTATTAAAGAATTAATGTGCAATCAAAGTCAAATATGTTTCTCAGAGTATGCAAGAGATAAGCAAAATAATATTAATATAATTAAAGTTACTAAAAAACATGTTTTTTCTGAATGGTAATATAGAACATCTCGGTGCATTATCATTATCTGACAACAGAAAACCGGTAAAACATGTTTCAATATTGACTTTCTGTTGTTCTTATAAAGTCAAAACAAAAATTCGAACAGAGCAGGAAATCAAAATTCTAGAAAGTGAGTGTTAAAGGTGTTTTCTTTAATAGTATGCAATTCCTTACAAATTATATTTCTCATCTGAAAGCGTATTTACAAGTCAGAGCTCTGCCAGCCACTAAGGGAACAGCTCTCCATCTGTTTCATCTACAGAGGTGGTGCTTACACAGTTCCTTTGAAGGCATATAATTTTTAAAAACAGTGAAAATCCACTTGTTCTTGTCTATTTTATTGATTTACACATTTCAAATGTGGTCATGTCAATGACCATATATGTAAAAATATTTTAAAAGACAAAAATAACAACTATATACAGTTTGCAAAGATCAAACTTGAACCATGGTACCTTTCATTCAGTCCAGTTACTACAGAGACTTTCCAACACTGGTAACTATCAGCTATTGTATGTATCAGGCCAAATGAAGCCTCAAGGCTATGTCCACATTTATTTTTTAACTTTTAAATGCTTTCGTTTTTTCCCTCAAAAAAAAGTTAATGATTCACCTCCTTTTAAACTGGCGATAGCTACATGAGCAGTACCTGATACCACAAATCAAAGCCAAAAAGCTACTGTTAATTGAAGTCGATTTTACCACTCAGATTAAATTCAGATGTCTAGATCCCAGATACCTGGGCATGAAATATTAAAATCTGCCAAGAGGAATTAGGTATTTTTCTCCTTTTCTTTTAACATAATCCACTATATAATAGTGAACTAAATATGTTTGTTTCATAGAAACAACTTACATTTGCCAATACAAAGCAAATGGTCTATGTACAGATACAATAGGACTGCCTAACTGACAGTGAGTATTGCCGACCAGGCTCCAAACCCATGGAGCTAATACGGTGGAGCTCTCTGCTGAATGGACTTTCCCTTCAGGATACGTCGGATCTGGAAAGGAAACCAACAGGATTTGTGAGGTTTCTTTTTTACAATCAAAGTACCACCTCTTCCGAGTTTCTTTCTTCTATACGTTAATTCCTGCCTACTTATAAGTAAGTATATGAAGAAATACACAACAGTATGTGTCAAGATTTTAAGGGGACTTGAAAAAAAAACAACTACAACTTCTTTTAAGGTTTACTACAGCTCTCCTATAGTGATCTTTGAGTACAAGAAAGTAAAGCATCTCAATGAAAAACATTTTCTGAAGCTGAACATCTCCAACTGTTTAACAAAGACTTATATTCCTTTCCTAATCTTCTGTTATTTGTGAGAACATGTAAAACAAGGCAGTAATCATGATTATACATATCTCACCTACCTTGATGTCAGCCTCAACTAAGAACCCAGAGTCTTTCTTATAGATATAAGTAAATTATAATGCCCTTTGAGTCAAGATAGCTATCAAGATATCCAAGAATGAAAGCATCTGTGCATGACTATATGGATCACAGGAAAGCCCCCAGGCTCACTGAGAGCTAAGTCATTGATTTTATACCCCAGCCTGACAAATTTTATCATGTCTCTCCGCCCACAGCAGATTAGAAGCAACAAATTTTAAAAGAAGATTGGAGTCAGGGATGTAACTGACAGCTACCAAAAGAAGACACAATGACTACAGTCTGACAATAAAAGCAAAGGAAAAGATCCTCCCTCCAAACAGAGAGAAACAAAAATACAAAAGCAGAAAGAAGAACACGTATTTAGCAAAGAGTTAAGCAACTCTCTGTGCTTGATACTCCCTGAGAGCCTCACTCCATGAATGCACACCACAAACAGTGAAGCAGAAGAAATGACTCTGTCATTTACTATTTAACGATGGTTCCTGTGCCTGGAACCACTCTGAATCTGTCTTTCCAGTTTAACCTTCATCCTGCAAAGTTTTCCTAACTATTAAGTGGTATAAAATACCACTACAAGTTATCAAGAGATAACTCTACAAGTTATCAAGGGATTCATTTTCAGCTATCAAGAAATCAACAAATATGAGTTACTATAACACTGTGGCCACAATGAGGGCTGTAAATCAAAGAAAAGGCTAAATTGCATTCCATATATTTTATTTTGTGATTATTACAGTATATAATGACCTACAGCCACAATCACCTCATTTCCTCCAGGGAAAAAGTTTCATCAAAAATTGTTTAAGTTCTTAAAGAGTCAGCTCTTATTATCAGGAAAAGTTTAATCATATGAAACTGTTCAATCTCCAAATGTAATATAGAGTCCTATGATAAGAAAAGCATAATTCTATTTAAAGTATACACTATTTCTAGGTTCAAAGTTACATAAATAACTTTTCCACTTTTTACTTAGGATCAGTTAGCAGACAGAAATCATTGTTAGTAGCTAACATTTACTGAGCACTCAGGTGTCTGGAAGTATTCCGAACACTCTACAGATACTGACTCACCTAATACCCACACTATTTGAAGGTTCATCACTTACTCACAAAACTAGATTCTATTTCCTTAGTGTCTACAGAAACCTTGCTTCCTCCTCTTTCATCAACTGCCAAATGTCAAACTATTCTGACTTAGTTCAAGAAAAGGAAAGACTGCCTGACTTCTAACCATTTGGGGTCCATAGATACAGCCTTAAATGTCTTACTCCCCCTTTGGAAACAAAACAATTGACTCCAAAGGGCAACAATGACAACTGCTGAGACACACATGCTGACTGACAGAGCCCACCTGCAGAGTGCCACCTGGCCCACCGCTCTTACGTTTCACGACAAGGCCTAAAAGTATGTCTTTCCCTTCCGTGGCCCTCACCTGTTCTCCCACAGGGCCGTCAGGAACCAAATGCACTGGCTGTTCGTTCTCCAAGTTCCGAGTACTTGGGTCTGCTCCCTTCCTCATCAACAGGCGGACTGCATCCAACTGTGTCACCCGATATTGCAGGCTGGCAGCAACATGGAGAGCGGTGTTTCCATTGTAAGCCTGAAGACCAAGAGAAAACAACACCCGTGAGGATGGGCGACTTTCACAAAAGTAGCTCAAAAGCTTGAAGAAGGTATAAAAAAGGTCATTCCAACTCTCGTGCAGTTCTCGTGTATTCCTAAAAGTACCTTTGCATTCACAAAAGACAGGCAACTGGGCAGTTCCAAAAAGAGGCGAATGAGTTCCAGGTTTGCTTCTTCTGCTGCCAGATGCAGGGCTGTACGGCCACTTTTACGATCCTTGTCAAAGGCAAGAGGTAGAAGACAATGAACATCTGACACCACGCCCTAGACGTACGCTTCTCACCCAGCCTCGCCTATGTCTGACTCGCCCATGGAGACTCACTTGAAGTGCTTCCTTCTTCACAAACCCTTCTTTCATCCCAAGCTCCATGAAATCTCATTTCTCCTTTGAAATTCCCTTTTCATTTGCCTGCATGCCTCTTATCATATCCACCCTTATATACCAGGTGGCCATAAAATGTAGAAACAGACTACACTGTTTTATTGAGGGCTGTAATACAGTACAAGAAACCATTCATTGTGTATTTGCCTGTGTTTCCAGACTTGGTGGCCATCCTGTAGACTGACAGCCATCTCTCTCACCATTTCTACTAGACCATAAGCTCCCCAAGGACCCAAGGGGCTTATGATTTAGGCATCTTCCCACAGAGCCCCTAACCCAGTGCCTTGCACACAGCAGACATTCAGTAAAGAAACCTCAGATTTAAAGATAACAAAATATTTTCCAGTTTAAAAAAACAGAAGATTAAGTCCAGATTCCACAACAATGAACAAACCCTTACAAAATGCAGTGCCTTTATTATCTGTATTTGACACTTGAAACCAAAATGAAAATATCAGTTTCAAGCATATTCTTCTCCTTTCAAATAAAGACTAATTCATTCACAGCTGAATGGTCTTCTGAATAATAAGCCATAGATTAAACACAAATCAAGAAAGCAAATGAGGTGATCTTTTAAAATCTAAGCTCCTTAACTATCCATATATTGCTACTCACTCCATTAACTTAAAAAAAAGGGGGGGGAGATAAAATAAAAAGAGAAAGTTTTAATCTCTACTTGGGAACAAGCTCTTCTGCTATAACCACTTCTCTCCCACATTCCATGTTTAAACTCTTCTGTGAATTTACCTTAGCTTCCACTGCTGCTCCCATTTGAATCAGACACTTAATTGTATCAACTAGACTTTTATTCTTCAGTAAAAGCTCCTGAACTTCAGGTGAATGGGGCTGTTGATTTCTCTGGAGTTCGTGCACCACAGCATTGTGGGCCAAGACTGCACAGTGTAGAGGCGTCAGGCCTAGAAAAAAGTATAAGAAAGCAGAGATCAAGCCTCCCATCAACTCTTTCAGTTATTCTATAATTACAGACCTTGGGGGTAGGATCTATGTGACCTGTGTATGGGCTCCACAAGAACCACTAAGGAAATCTGAGGATTTCTTCCACGGGTCTTAGCACTAACTTTATCTATAGAATATTTTAGCTTTAATTAACTCCCTTTCTTCTTGGTATTGACCTTAATGCCCTTGGAACTAAAGGGCCCCTCTCTCTGAAAGTTTCTTCACCCAGTAACATGTCCACTGCTTACCATCATAGTTAGTTGCCTCCAGGTCCACAAACTGGTTGCTCCCCGCTGCTCCCTTCTGAATTGCCTGCAGGATTTAAAAGTAGACATTTACTCAGCACAAGACAAGCTCTGCCAAATACTTATCTACAAGTGTCCCAAGAAAGGAATAAGTCAGCTCAGAAGAGAATACTGCAATAGGCAACCTGCACCCAACTGCTAACTTCTCAGCCCTATCCCTGTGGCCCTGGGGTAACGGGAGCCTGGCTTGCTGCCTCTTACCTGAAGCACCTGGGAATGGCCCTTCTCCGCACACACATGCAGGGGCGTTCTTCCCCAGCAGTCAGTGGTATTCACCTGGGCCCCGAGGCTCACCAGATCCTGCACGATGAGGTGCTGATTGGCAGCCACGGCCACCTGGAAGGCACTCTGTGGACATGCAGAGGGAAAAATATGTATATATTGAAAACTATAAAACTATCAGAACAAGGAATATGAACCTAAACTATGACTGAGGGGGGAAAAACCCACATAGAAAAAAATGAATCCTATTAATAAGATACTGTAATACAAGGAAATTAAAATAAGCTTAGGGTGAGGCTTTATTATACCCCGTTCGTCTTTGGTCAAATGACTACAAAGTTAACGTTAATAACTTCAAGGTTGGCAGTGACAGAGTCAACATCCCCAAGTTAATATTAACCAAACTCTTTTGGTCTGGAACTCTGAAATAATCTACACTCGAATATGAGACCAGCTATCGTCTTGACCACACCTTTGCCATTTCCCTGTCAAGATCCTCACCTGGGGTAGGGGAGGAGGACTCAAGAAGTACCGAAGCCTTCTGTAAAGACTTCAGTACATTGAAAGCCATTTTCCTCCAATTAAAACCTTAATTAAAATTAAAAAAAATCCTCACCTGTCCATTGTGCTCTTTAATATCTAGCATGTGAAGCGCATTCATCTTTCTTGCAAGGACATAGGAAAGTGCCCTTCTTCCTTGGGCAACAGCAATATGCAGGAACCTGGGAGAAAGAAAAGGAAAAGAGGTAAATTATTTCTGATTTCACTAAGTTCATCTTTTTAAAAAAAAATTCTTCCTTTAGCCCCTTTTTTGATGTGCTGGTATACTCAAATGAAACAGGTGCCGCTATTGTTGTTCAGTTGCTAAGTTGTGTCCGACTCTTTGTGACCCCATGGACAGCAGCTTGCTAGGCTTGTCTATCCTTCACTATCTCCTGAACCTCATAAACAGTATGAAAAATGAAATAGTACAGAGCATAATTTGTCTTTTCTGGTATGCTGACAATACCCATCTGTGTTACAAGATGAAGTAGGTTACCAGAAGGAAGTATGCCAAGTACCATGTTGACTGCATTAAATCTAATGTTTTTAATGTTCATAAAAACCCAATGAGGGATTTTACATGCCCAGAAACTAAAGTACAGAGAAGTTAAACAATTTGCCCAGGTTCACAAAGATGTGAGGACAGACCCGTAATCAATCTACCAATCAACTCATGGTTGATCACGACCAGCCAATTATCATCTAACTGATTTTGCTCTATAGACATAATCTGTGCTAATCTTTCAAAACCAGTTATTGAAAGAGGCCAAATACATTTTCATTAATTTGGAACAGGTAATTTGTTCACCCAGGGGAAAAAAAAAGCTCTTCTTTGAAATATGATCTATCATTCTGCCTCCACTAGTCATTCTAGATTAGCCAATCACTTACTCAGATCAAAGCTGGCATGCCCCGTGACCACCGTGGCCAACAACCGTGGCTTACCAATTCGGTTAATGACACAAAAGGATATACTTACGTGTCACCATCTGCATCCTTTGAAAGAAACTGGTCTTGGGAGATATTCGCCAATTTGTTTTCTTCCTGCTCTACTTGCCACTGAAAAAATGATTTCCCTAACTGTGTGGTGTTCATTGGATTTCCGCCAAGGTTCGGGAAGGGCAGCGGCGTGCTTAAAGGGGTAGAGCCTGCATCTGGCCTTGCCAGGGCCTCACAGGCATCTGGGGGCATCAGGTTGAAGTTCTGTAGATGGGTGTCAATTTGCTGCTGAACGCTGGGAGCAGTCTGAGGGGGAACAGCAATATTCTCAGATTCCCGGGGATCACTTAAAAGGGATGCAAAGCTCTGGTCTGGGCAGAACTGTGGTTCTCGACCAAACATGTGTGGCTCATAGCTGGGGGACTGGGAAGCTCTGGAATAAGAGCTGTATTCCAGGGCTGGATTGTGGGTGTAGTGCTGTGGCGGTGGCTGCACGCTCTGATTCTGTGGTGAATACTGGTACATGGAAGCCTGATCCATCATGTGTGGGGAGCTGCTGATTTGGAAGGGCTGGTATTTCGGAGGTGGAGAGAAGACCTGCCCTCTGTGGAGGTCCTGACACTGCTCATGGGGGGAGCCCTGAGGGGCCTCCCCAGGGCTCATCCAGCTAACTTGGACAGTGTTCAGGGAAACCGGGCTGCATTCGTTCTTAATGTTGATAATATTCTGAAGCAGATCAGCACAGCTGTCCTGTTTGGATTCATTGTGATGGACATCTTCCATGCTTTCTGCAGGTGTCGGTGTTTGAGGTGGTGTCTGGAAGGGAAGAAAAAGGAAGTTGCACATTCTCTTCCAAAATTATTCTTAAAAATAATTTCCGAAGGGTATTCAGAGGAAAATAGTGAGATACATACCAAAAACTGGGTATGTAACAAAGCTGATCTTTTGCAAGCTGGTCCATCAGACAGTGAATCAGAGCCCTTCCTTTTTCCACTATATGGTACTGTATTCTTCAATTCTATACCCAAGAAAGGAAAATGGAATCTGTGATCATTTTACTTCACAAAATTTTGCCCCTAATCACAGTGCACTATTTTACCCTGGAGCCCCCATAATATTATAAATAGAGGTAACCCTTACCTGTGAATTGCTCTCTGTTCACACCTTGTGTCTATAAGGGAAAAAAATGTTTCCAATTTAGTGTGTGATAAATGGTTTCCTGATTAACATTTATCAATAAACAGATAACTCTACCATTCTTTGTAGTTTGCCATGAACATACGATATACCATTCTAACAGTATTTATTTTCTATGTTAATTTCCATCCTACCTTACAACTTCCCCCATTTGCATTTTCAGCTAGTTCAACTTGGGTCAAGGTAAAAATTAATAAGGCAACGAGTTTTTCCTTTCTAATCAAAATGTTCCATTTAACAGTTCAGTTCAGTTCAGTCGCTCAGTCATGTCCGACTCTTTGCGACCTCATGAATCACAGCACGCCAGGCCTCCCTGTTCATCACCATCTCTCGGAGTTCACTCAGACTCACGTCCCTCGAGTCCGTGATGCCATCCAGCCATCTCATCCTTGGTCATCCCCTTTTCCTCCTGCCCCCAATCCCTCCATTTAACAGAACCACATTAATTTCCTTGCCCCCGACTTGCTTCATTTACTCATTCATTAAATTTCTCTTGAACATCTGCCAAGTGCCCAGCGCTGGGCCCAGCAACAGGAATCTAGCAGACAGCAGGACAAATATGCTCTCTGTCCTTTGTACTCTGTGGTCTATGAAAGTAATAACCCTAACAGACTAACCTCCCTGCCACCCAACCCAAAACAAATAAGTTAGGTGCCACCTTAAAATCATCAACAGCTTGTCCGGAAGCCTTCTGTTTATGACTTCGGATGTGCAATAGGAGTTCCTTCACTGAGTTCTTCACACGAACACCTTGAAAGGGTCCTCTCTGCTGCCTTACAACCCCCATATGGGGCTCAACTGTTCAAAAACAAAAAACAAAAACATATCCCAAGTGAGTGTCTTCAAAGACATGAATATTAGTAACTTCAAAAGCACAGCTGTCCAACGTGATAAAGTTCCCAACTGGCAGACCACAAAGCCTCTTCAACTCACCCTGGCCGATGACCTTGCACCTCAGTCCCCAGCCCTACTTAAGGATTCTACCTTGCCTGATACCTTTCCCCACCAGGCACCCTAAGGAATTAAAGCTCATAAAAAGTCATTTCAGGGAGCCCCAGAAACAAGGGATAAACCCAAATTAGTTCTCTCTCAGCCCTAAATACAGCATGAGAGAGGACTGCAGATTTTGCCATCCTGACTCTCATAAATCTGTAATTATTCTAGATTTTTTAAAAACCTGGGAGAGCAATAGCTAAATGAAGAATTTTTAGCTTTCCAAACCAAAGGATTTCTGTCCACACAGAAATTGTAAAGTCTATCAATTCCACTCACTGAAGAAGGCACAAAACAATGTACCAAAGCCTAACGATTAATAATGTCTTAGTTTATTATTTCCCTCAGTTGAGCTATGCCGAGAAAGCTGCTTTAAATTCACTAAGCTTAAACACATTTCCACATACACACACAGGATTTCCCCTCACCGACTGTTTACGGAATTGCTCACATAGGCCTTCTAAGTAAAAAGGAAATAATCTCATTTCATATTTAAGCTTTAAAATACACTTTAAAACATAGTACATGAGTACAGCATTCCACTCTGACCACTACCATGTCACAACCTCTTGGGATGAGTTGAACACAGAGTAAACACACACAGTCTGGAAATGAATAATTCAGCAATTCCACTGAGAGTAGGAAAAAATAAGATAGGACAAAAACCAAGGCATAATTTAAACATATATATATACATATATATGTATGTATAATCAAACATATGAGAGAAACAACTCAACGATAGGGCAAATTAACAGCTAGTTTTACGTTTAAGTCTAGAACTATCTTGCCAGAATCTAACACAGCATTTTTCTGGAATGACAGCAGTTAATAAATCAACGTCACATGGAGAAAAATTCAGAAATCCCCTATGGTAAACCAAAGAACTAGTGAAATAGTTTCAGCCAGATGAAGGCCAAATAAGGAGGGAGAAAAAAGGTTTAGATAAACACACACAATTTTGGCATTTACTGCACACTCAAGATACAGAAAGCGTTTATAGAGTCGAGCGGTTTCAATCACTTTTTAAAATGAAAATGACAAATCACACTTTAAAACGCAACCAAAACAGGAATGGCTAGCAGTGGGGAACACCTGAAAGAACGTTCTTTAAAATCACGCTGATTACATTTTCCAAAATGTGAGATTATCTAGACGTTCTTTAGTTTACCCACAGTGGCATCCTGTTTTCCCCCAAATTATGCAACTCCGTTCATTAAGAAAAGAAACTAACAATTCACAGCGGAAGACCGGAAACACTACGCCTTTCTCTGCCACTTACAGCCCAACCACTCTAAAGCACAGAAAACAAAAACAAGACCGCAGAAATTCGGGGCAGACTTCGGAAAATCAAACTCAAGATATACGTTGGTTTTCAGTCCAGCTTCATCTCACATCTTGATAATATCCGTTTCTTTTCTTTTTAAAGTCCTTCTACGTAAAAATTTTCACAAATACGTACTTAGGAAGAAATAAATCATGACCTTCACCCTTGTACTCAAACCCTTATCGCCCGCTACAACCTTTCACTAAAACAGCCACGAGAAAAAGGTACACCTACATCGGCTCCAAAACCTCACCATAGTGTGTGGATTATAGCTTAATAAGGGCGTTTTTTAAAAGAAGAAAACGAAGAGAAAAGCCAAGGTGGTCCATTCCCCCCCCCCCCCCCCCCCCAGCCAATCAGAGCCGCGTGTTTCCAGCTAAACAAGGCCAGCCGATGGCACCGGATTTCACAGACGGTCAAAGGGCATCGAGTGATATTAAACGCCCCGCACAGGGCAAGGCATTCAGTCGTGGCCTAATAATGACGACCAGTGTGATTATGTACCGCCGCTAAGGCAAGCGCAGAATCCCCCCAGAATCCGGCCGAGGTACTTCACACCTGGGCAGCCCAGACCACCCCCTCCCCGAGCGTGGGCCGACGGGAGACCGGGGGTCCCGGGTCGCCCCGCCGGGGCCGGTGGGTACCTTGCAGCCGCTCAGCACGGGCGCCGCCTCTCGGCCGGGACTCGACCGCCCCGCAGGAGGACACGGACGAGGCGGAGGAGAAGTCGGAGGAGTCAGAGCCGGGCGAGCCTGGCGCGGAGGGCCCAGACGCCGAGCAGCCCCCGTCGCAGGCGCCGGGGGCGGCGGCAGGCGGCGACGCGCCATAGAAGTAGGCCAGGTTGAGCGGGCTGGTCATGAGGCCGCAGTCGCCGGCCGCGTCCAGCAGCCCCTCTCCGCCGCGGCTGTCGTCCAGCAGCTTGTCCACGATCATGCTCCCGGGCTCGGCGCTCGGGGACCCCAGACAGCTGTGCCCCCGGCTCGCTGCGCGCGGCTGCCTCCCGGTTGTGGCTGTGGCACTAAGCTCTGATGGGCTCAGGGTATCGGCGGGAGGACGGCGCGGGCACGGGCGCGGACCCGGAGTGCCCGACTATTTAACCGGCGTTCGCGACCAGGGGCGGAGAGAAGGGGCCACCGCCTCGCCGGCCTACCCGCGCCCTGCTGGGCCATTGGCGGCGTCGGGACCGCCTCCCGGCCCCTCCCCCGGATGCGCCCAGTTTCCAGTAAAATGTACAGGATGAAGCAATGTGTGCCCTCCGCCCTCGCCCCGCCCAGACCCGCCGGTTGTTTTCCTGCCCTTCACCTAGAAACGCAGACGGAGGGCGGCCTCCGGGCTTTCGGCCCTCGTCCCCTGCCCTGGGACCCCCGGCCCGGCCGCCCGCTGAAAGATGCCCGAACCGGCTCTGCCTCGGCGCGCCCCCGGCCCGGCCTCGACGCCAAGGAAGGGGGCGCGCGGCGTGGGCATGGCCCGCAAAGTGGGGCCAAGAGGCAGGAGGCGGCGGTGGGAACTGGTCGGCCCGGTTCCGCGGAGTAGGAAGTGCTGGAAGATCCGCGCCACGCAGCCCTCCCGCCGCCCAGCGCCCGACTCCTCGCCAACCCCAACCCCGGCGTCTCCGGGAGGTTCATACGGGCCAGTCTCTGCTCAATTTAGTAAGCTTTTTGCCAACATGCCTTTTGGCCGGGTCTCAAATCCCAAACTGAAAGAGATGTTGAAGCCATTTTTCTGTCCTCAAATTATAATCTGGGCAACATTTTTGGTGCCGAGTTGGAATAAAAAGCATTGGCCTACACCCCTGAATCCTTCAATATTGAGACAAAGACGTCTTAGCAGTGATAAATATACATGCATGTATGTGTCTGTACGTTTGTGTCTGTACGTTTATATCTGTACTGTTAGGTTTATGCTGCATAAGTGTCCACTGTTTCAGATAAATACAGGAACTTTGCTCTTTCCTATCTTAAAATAGTTCAATGGAGTTACACAGCTTTTTGTGTGCTGTGTCACTCAGTCATGGCTGACTCTTGGGGTCTCTATGGACTGCAGCCCACCATGCTCCTCTGTCCAGGGGATTCCCCAGGCAAGAAGGCTGGAGTGGGTAGCCGTTCCCTTCTCTAGTGGCTCTTCCCAGCCCAGGGATCGAACCCAGGTCTCCCTCGTTACAGGTGGATTCTTTACCAACTGAGCCACCCAGGAAGCCCAAGAATACTGGAGTGGGTAACCTATTCCTCCTCCAGGGGAATCTACCCAACCCAGGAACTGAACCCAGGTCTCCCGCATTGCGGGCAGATTCTGTACCGACTGAGCCACCAGGGAAGCCCAATTTTTTCTAAATTGAAGTCCCAATTACTTGCTAAAACCGTGGCTATGCGTTAGTGGGAACAAAAGATGAATCACTGTGTCTGTCCTTTCAAGTACATTATAATCCTGAAAGAATGATAAGGTAAGTACACACTATATTAAAAGAAACCGATTATGATTAAATATCATGAGGGATATAAAGTTCAGTTCAGTGAGTATCCTAAAAAGAAAGACAACATCTAGTGAAGGCAAAAGTGAGGTCATCAGAAAAATCTTTGCAAAGAAGGTGACATCTGAGATAGACCCCAAAAAATGAGTGAGGTTTCAACTAACAGCATTTCTTGGAAGAGGGAACAACATGAGCAAAGAATTAAGAAAAGTCAGATGAAAAAGAGTTCCTGTTAGGATAGTCAAGGGAAGATCATAACATTAAATGTAAAAGGTAACTTGGTGCCTTTGGGTGGTGCACCTCCAGTGACAGACCGGCACACTTGGTCTTTATTTAATAAACATTGAGTGAACATGAAAGAATTTGGGGCGGGCAAAATTAATCCAGAAGCAGGTCAGAAGAGGTGAGACTCAAGGGCCCAGAGGCTATTAGAAACCACTGTAATGGCCCAAGAGAGAACCCGCCTGACCCTGGAGCAGAAGCAGTGAGAAAGAAGAAAGTAGATGGAAAGAAAACAGAGCAAGGCAGCATTAGGCAGAGGCACAGGTTGGACCTATTTGGAGACGGGCAGCAATGATGGGGTCCCCAGTCAGGCTATGGCTTGGGGCCAGAAGGGATGCAAGCTTCAGATCACAGGGAAATCAGGGAATGTAGGATGTTAGGGTCCCAGGAGGAAGAAGTGAGCAAGGCAGGGGAGGAGGGAGACATTGAGCTTGAATTGCTGTTGAACTCAATTGTTGAATTGCTGTAAGACCTGGTGGGGGCTCCAAAGTAAACATTTCCTTGTTTCTCACAGATGTAGCATTGTCCCAGGAATTTTTTTTTTCTTTAAATAATTAGTATGTTTATTTTTAAGAACAAATAGACAATATGGACATTTTTTAAAATAATAATTCATAATTAAAACAATCATACAGTGTTGGAGCATTATAGTATTTTTAATTAAACGCTGTAGCCAAATTGGTAAACTGTTCAGCCCAGGGTTATATTCTCAGTTTGCACAATTAGAATGAAACCAGTTTTGTCTATTCTCTTACTACTCTTTCATCAGTCACTGCTAATGAAGATGGCAGCCATCATTTAAATACACATCATTAGGTAAAGTACATAAATGTCAGTAAAACATTTTCTATTAAGTAGCAGGCTGATGGCACCATAAAAATGAAAAATTTTCAAGTTGTAAAATATAGTCAAAGTCATAATGGAGTACATTAATATTGTTTGGCATTCTCTCAGTATTCCTTTTTTTAATATAAATTTATTTTAATTGGAGGCTAATTACTTTACAATATTGTATTGGTTTTGCCATACATCAACATGAATCCATCACGGGTGCACACATGTTCCCCCTCCTGAATCCCCCTCCTACCTCCTTCCCCATACCATCTCTCTGGGTCATCCCCGTGCACCAGCCCCAAGCATCCTGTATCCTGCATCGAACCTAGACTGGCGATTCGTTTCACATATGATAATATACATGTTTCAATGCCTTTCTCCCAAATCATCCCACCTTCGCCTTCTCCCACAGAGTCCACAAGACTGTTCTATACATGTGTGTCTGTTTTGCTGTCTCGCATACAAGGTTATCATTACCATCTTCCTAATTTCCATATATATATATATATGGAATTGGTATACATATATATATGTATTGGTGTTTTTCTTTCTGGCTTACTTCACTCTGTATAATAGGCTCCAGTTTCATCCACCTCATTAGAACTGATTCAAATGTATTCTTTTTAATGGCTGAGGAACTTCTTGCTGCCTTTCTCTCCTGCCAATTTTGGGGTTTTGGTAAATTTTTTAAAAAATCAAAAGGAAGCAACTCCCTTGATGTAGCTGCAGAAAATACAAGGCTCCAGTAACTGCAGTTCCTCAAAAACCAAAATCACTTAAAAGATGTTCCAAATGAGATTAGACTTTTTCAATAAAATGTTTCAGTTTTTTTTTTTCCTTCCAACTAAAATTTTATGTATGATAAAGGCCATAAATGCCATCCAAATAAATTCATGGCAATTTTTTATACAAAATTGTTTCTCCCCTTGAAATTATTTCCCATTTCACTTGGTATATAAAAATTCAAGCTTCAAAATCATGGCCTCTGGGGAAGTTAATATAGATAAATATGGTCAGTAGACTAATGTTCAAAGTTTTCTATGAAATATCAAAGCAATCATACTGCTTAAAGAGACCACCATCCAGGTTCAATGCCTGGTTCAGGAGGATTCCACACGCTTCCATGCAACTAAGCCCCGGCACCACAACTCCTGAGCCCACGTGCTGCAACTACTGAAGCCCGCGCACCCTAGAGCCTGTGTTTCACAACAAGAGAAGCCCACGCAGGGCAACAAAGAGTAGCCCCACTCACCACAACTAGAGAGAGCACAGACCCAGCAACGAAGACCCAGTGCAGCCAAATAAATATTAATAATAAATAAATTAAATAACAAATTTTTTAAAAGACCACAACCTCCAACACACAATCAAGAATGGTTGTTTGTTAACATCACTACAAAAATTAACTCTAAATGCTTATTTAAATGTTGAAATATAAACTCAAGTTTAGTCTATCAGGTTGAGTTATATGACACTGCCACTGTTCTGATTAAATACAGTGGAACATGCACTCTGTGAAGACGGCCAACCATGATACATACAAGGACTTTCTGGGAAAGTCCACTGAGGCCAAGAGCCAGCACTAACTTGGTAGCTATGTGAGTGAGCCATTCTAAAAGCAGATCCTCCAGCTCCATGTCTGGCCTTCAGATGACCACAGCACTGACCAACATCTTGAAGGTAGTCATATGAGTAACCTCAAGTCAGAAACCCCTCTTTCAAAGCCACTCCCAGATTCCTGACCACAGAAACAATATTTGAAAAATGAGCCCTTGAGAATTTGCCTAGTTTATACCACTCATCATAGGTGGAGAAGAGACCAAAATCTTTATCTGAGTCTGGAGCCCAATCTTTTGCTTTAGAAAGGGAGATCAGAAGACATTTCCTCACGGCTCAGATGCACTGCCTACATCTGAAGATATAGAAAAAGATGAAAATGACAGATCAGAGAGTTCCCTTTCTCACAGAAAGAGAAATCTATTCCAAAGCAATTGGAAGGACCTGTAAGTTAAAAAAAAAAAAAAAACTTGATGGTGCTGTCTTTTCTTTGACTTTATAGATGTTAATAATTTACCTTATTGTGTCTTATACAATAGAGCATTCTGCATAGTAATGTGGTGCCAGTTAAGCTGTACTACTATTTTTAGACCAGACATTCAGGGTTTTAAAAAGAGGCACTGACTTTTTAAATGTGGATGTAATAAACTTTTGAAAAGCCAAAAATTATTTGGTGCAGCTCTTCAAACCTGAAGAGAAAAAGCCAGTGAAGTATCTTACAGAGTAAGTTATCGTAACTGCACTGGCTGAATAAGTGAGAGAACAATAAAGCCTAATGGAGTTTAGCTTGCTGAGTGCCTTGTAGATGAGAAGTCAGCAAAAGAAATGACGGTGCGGCCACTTTCCAATGTTATAGTAACATCAAATTAAAGATCTGGCTGTAGACTGATCCTTTTCTGCAGAACTGCATTTTTATCTTAGAAATGGATAGATCTGCCAACTGTCTGGACTTGCTATCTTGAATGTATTCATCGGGAATCAGCACCAGTTAATCATCAAAGATCTTTCATATGAACATGTGATGACAACAAACATGAGGTGCTGAGTCATTTGAAGTATATGGTAATTTTTTAAATTTCATCATTTATCCTGGAACATTTGTGTTGACATTTGGACTGATGGTACAAAAGCAATGGTGGGTAAAATTAATGGTGCTTACAACAAAATGAACTAGTCATCATTGTATTCTTCACCACTACCCATTTGCAAAGAAAAAGAAAATAAAGGGGGAGGGGGGAGAAGCCAGTTTCACTTAAGGAGTCATAGATGAAACAGTAATAAATACTAACTTTATTAAACCTTGGGCGAGAAGAGGGGAAGTGTGTGCTCTGCTTTATTTCCCATTGTTTCTCCCATAAATGTGTTTTGTACATCCAGCAATTACTACTCTTTTCTAATTTTACTTTTAAACTTATCCTCTATTTTTCCTACCTGTAAATAATTCCCTTCTGAGTAAGTTTACATGTAATTATTTGAAATTTCATGTAGGAAAAACTTTAAAATAGTGTTATAACTGTTTTATATGCTGGGAAAAGATAAAACAGTCATATTAGTTTGTTTTTGTTTTCAGAAGACTCCCTTCAATCAGTGTTTATTCATGTAGCTCCACCAGCAAGCTATGATTATGTTTTAGGCCAGTCAGTTTAGAACAGATCCCCTGGGCTACACTGCATACTGGCCTTGGTCACATCTGTAGCAGCTGGCGCAGTAGGTTATAAATATCTTTTATGGCAACACATAGTAGTAGTAGGTTCGATACACATGACAAACAGTATTAGAGCTCAATATTTTATGCATTTTTAGCATTTAAAAATATTTTTGCTTTAGTGTGAGGAAGGTTAGGATGGGCAAGATAGTGATAAAAATAGCTATTGCTATGACATTAGGAAAGAAAAAAAAAAGACTGGGGCAGTATTCCTAAAAAAAGATAAGCCTCTTAAAGTGCTTAGCAGAAACAGTGTAGTGTTAAAATAGGACAATGATACTAAGGAGAAAATGAAAGAATGTATCAGGAGTAAACTGATAAAGCATAGGGTAATTGGATTTTTATGAATTTTATGCTAGTCGTTTACATCATGTACTATGTATGTTAAATTTTAAAAGATCATGGGGAAAAAAAACTTGACCCTTGAAATACATGTATCCTTAATATTTTATGACAATTGTCTGGAAAGGCATTTGGTCTGTTAGGTTGAATGAAATGATATGACATTGCCATTGATTCTAATCAAATACTGTTTGAGTTGAGAGCTAATTCATCACTGTTTTACATGGAACGCCAATTTTTCTTGACTGACAGGTTATTGAGATTTGAGTATTTGTCAGATTTTTTCTTTATGAACAAAGCAAGACTGTCAAGAAACAACTGACAGTATTTTTTCCCAGTAATAAAATTTAAGCTTTCCAGTGAAAATTAGAACTTGGGAAACTTCTAACAACCTGAGCTTGAGAACTTCCCAATATTTGAAGACATTTTTGATGAGGTCAATAGTGATATGTTATTAACAAATAAAATTTTTTCTGTATTACATAATGAAAGGTGGCAACATCACAAAATTTGCATAACTCAATACACTAATATTTCCAAATGAACAATGGAAGTTGTCATTACAAAATCACACATAGGTAAAAGATCAATTCAAGGTGAAAGAAAGACCAATGGATATTAATTGTATCAGAGTACAAAAGGTTCATGATATGGTTTCAGATTCCACATTGCATTTATCCTTTAAGGAGTTACCACTTATTTTGGTATAATATTAAAAAAGAATAACTACAATTACCTGAAATGACTATTAAAACATTTCTTCCTTTTCCAACTACATAGCTGTATGAGGACAAATTTCCTTTCTATAACGGCAGAAAGCTATGAGACTCTGTCTTCTGTAAAGTCAGACCTTAAGAGATTTACAAAAATGGAAAACAACACTGATTTTCTGGGAGTTCCCTGGTGGTCCAGTAGTTAAGAATCCACCTGCCAACGCGGGAGACATGGGTTCGATCCCTGGTCCAGGAAGATCCCACATGCCATGGGGCAACTAAGCCCCTGTGCCACCACTAGTGAGCTGGTGCTCTAGACCCACAGCTACTGAGCCCACGCACACTGGAGCCCATGCTCTGCAACGAGAAGCCACCATAATGAGAAGCCCATGTACTGCAGTGAAGACCCAGTACAACCGAAAGTAAAATAAATAAATAAATTTTAAAAATACTATTTTTTCTAGTATGGAAATTATAGTTTTTAACATAAATTAGTAAGTAAAGGTTTTTTGTTTTATTAGTAGAGTGTAGGCAATATATCATTCAAACTAATAGTTCCATATTGAACAAATAATTGTTGAACACCTGACTCTGGAACATTCCTCTCTTCTTCATCTCTATTTAAACTTGCCAAGACAGGACTTTGTCTCTCACCTGAGCCAAGTGATTACCCATCTAGCCTTGTCCACCTAAAATCCATCCTCCAGGCTGCCATCAGCATGCCATATAACACCCAAATCTAAAAATTTCTTTATTCCACTTAAGGATGCTTCAGATGGCTCCCAGTCATCTTTAGCACTGAGTTGAGTCTTCTTAGGATGGCAGCTGTCCAAGTCCTGCCTTGCTCACAAGTCTTCTCTTCCTCTTTACTTGCAGCATTCCCGAACTGAATATTTTTTGTTGTTGTTTAGTTGCAAAGTTGTGTCCAACTCTTTTGTGACCCCCATGGACTGTAACCCACCAGGCTTCCCTGTTTGGGATTCCCTCATGGGATTTCCCAGGTAAGAATACTGGAGTGGGTTGCCATTTCCTACCCCAGGGTATCTTCTCAACCCAGGAATTGAACCTGTGTCTCATGCATTGGCCACTCCAGTACACTTGCCTGGAGAATCCCATGGACAGAGGAGCTTGGCGGGCTACAGTCCATGGAGTCACAAAGAGTCAGACACAACTGAGTGTCTAATGCTCTTGCATTAGCAGGAAGATTCTTGACCACTGAGCGAACGTGGGAAGCCCCAAACTGAATACAGTCGCTCACAGATCTGGGCCTTTGCTTCCTCTGTCCCTTCTGCACAAATGCTCTACTCTTCCTCACCTGGCCAACTCATACTCACCCTTGCCAACACTCAGATCACATTCAACACCCCTGGAGCCTTCCTTAACTTTCCCTCCTTCCCACCCTCACTCTCACTCCCAGACTGGCATTAAGACCCCTATTCTGCATCCCCACACAGAGCCACATCACAGCCCTTAAGCTGTGCTGAAATCATCCATTTGGGTGAGTCTGTCCCTTCTGTTCCACTATAAATTCCCAGGACATGTATCCCTTGTAAGCAGCCAACAGCCTGTTACATAGTGCATTAATTGATTGGTAGAAACAAATGTAAGTGCTTCCAAAAACATCACAGACATCAAAATAGATGCTTTGGCCCCTTCATTCTCAGCACCTGGATTACTATAAAACTATTTCACATATCTTCCAAATTTAAAAAATTCAGCTATCTTAGCCCAGGATTCTTTGGTTCATATCAACTTTGTAAAGAATATGAAATGTTTTTAGGAGTTTTCAANGCCAATGAGTTGGCTCTTCGCATCAGGTGACCAAGGTGTTGGAGCTTCAGCTTCAGCATCAGTCCTTCCAGTGAATATTCAGGGCTGACCCACATGACTCTGGTACGAATCCTGATGGGATGACTTAACAACCACGGTATCTTCCCACGCTTCCGGTGAAGCATGACGCACTCACTGTAGCCAGCCCTAGGGGCCAGTTCCCAGATAGTGTGTGATTGGTGTCCCGGTACCGGTTCAGTAAAGATGGGAGTTACCTCCCCGCCACATGAGTAAGAACCTTATGTTTAAAGTGTTGAAGGAGATGCTTTCACAATGTCTGATCTGTAATACCAATGTCTTAACAGACCTGAGTGTAGGGATGTCCTGTAGGGATAATATATGTCAGCTGAAAAAAATGCACAACCTGAAAGTTTTCCCTGGGTTTTCTAAGATAGAAACTTGGCCATTTTTTATATTCAGCAAAATTCCGGAAAACATCATCCTCTTTTATAGAGAGAGACAGCGCGACTTGGATGTTGATAAACATTTCGCATCTACTGAATGATTAAATTGAGTGTCAAAACCAAGTTTCTCCAGATGGTCACCCATGTTGTGACCCCCGAGACACACTGCATATCCTGATTCTTTTCAAAACCATCCTTCCACGAGAGCTGGGAATATACTCTCTCTCTCACCCCTTCCTACCTTAGAAGAACTAGGAAAACTCACCTACCTGCTTCAAAGAGAAGGTCTACGTGGGGTTTGGTCTCACACTGGGACTCACACAGAGCAAGAATTTCCAAAAGTCGTGTGTTCAGATTCCTCCCTCTTTATGAAGTTCCCTAGCTGTGAGAAAAAGGATTGTTCTCGGTGTCAGATAAAAGAATATAGGGAAGGAAAGTGTTCTGAATCGCACAGTTCCTGATCTGATTAAACTTGAACTTTGAGAGGAGCATCGCTAATGTCAGAAACACTGATCAGTCGTTCCAAAAACAGCAGAGTGGATCTATAGCAACCATCTTTGATGCGCATAACCCTGCTCTTGGCTTAGAAGTAACTGTCTGAGGCTTAACCACCAGCTGATTGAGACACCCAGGAATAAGATGAGAAGTGGCCGGATGCATAGTGATCTGATGATGTGAGAAAGTGTAGATGTCACAACCGCCAGGTTGGAAAGCCGACCATCCTTTCCACCCACCTGACATAACAATGTTTTCCCGCTTGTCCCTTTCCTTGGAACAGAGAATCACAGAATTTCCTGAGTTGGAAAGGTTCTTGTGGGTCACCCAACACTTCCTGGCTGATGCAGGAATCTGCAGCGTCACTTCCCTTCCATCGCTCATCCCACCTCTCCTGGAACACCTCTGGGATGGGCCAAATGCTGTTTTACTCCGTTTGGGGGAAGATTTCATGTTCGACAGTTGAAGTAATTCTCTAGCAAGCTTCATCTGATTCCTCAATTCTGTCACTCATGGGTCTACTTTCTACTCGGGGTGACAGGAGTCCTAATCTGTCTTCCGTATAATAGTCCTTCAAAATATTTGAAGGCAGGATTATAGTATTCTTAGCTTTCTCTTCCTCACGCCCAGTTTTGTAATTGTATTGCTGGTCTCCATAATGTCAATTTCACGTGTGGGGCCTATTCAGATTCAGAGTAAATGAGTGAATCCTGAGCTCTGACCACGTGTCCGATCCCTTCAAAGACAGGATCTCATTTAATTCTGCATCCAACCTTGGTGATAAACATATTATCTCTTACAGAGGATGGAACTGTAGCTCATGAGGTTGGTTAGGGGTTTAGGCCAAGGTCATATAGTTAGAAACAGACAGAACTGGTCCTTGAACCTGAACCTTTTGCCAAACACATGTGCATTATTTTTTTCCTTGATATACGAGTTTCACCAGGACAAAGGTGGTACCGGACGACCAAAACACAGGCCTGCGCATCCTTAACTATGTATAAACACTGAGCCGAGGTGGTCATGTCTCTCTGAAGTGTCAGGTCTAACTTGCTGGACCCCTTTTCTCTCTCCCCTTCTCTCCCACCCGATTGTGGCTGTGGGTTGTAACAAGAGAAGAACAGAGAAGAGAGGTTGATGGTTTCTGACCATGTTGGCTCAGGGGCCTTATCGAAATCGGAACTGAAATCCCTCAACTCTCCAAGACGATTTTCTGTGTGCCGTCACAGACACGGCCAGTTCTGTGTGTGCACGCTCGGAATGGAAAATATTGGAGACGTTTGTCACGTTTCCATAATATTTTTGGAATACAGGAGCCCTCTGGTGGCCAAAAGAGCAGGAGGGTGTCCTCGGGAGAGGCGGGCGGAGATAGCCTGCGAGGACTCCTCTAAGTGATCTCGCGCTTCACTTTTGAGGTCACTCCCTTACTGTTTAGCACTTCTCTTCTACTCTCACGGAGGGTCATTTGCTTTTTATTTGCACACCCTCCCTCCTTCTTTCCCTCTCCAGTTCCTCTCCACACCTTCCCTGCCTGCCCCAGCTGTTGCCCCCAACACCCCTGAAATCTCTCCTTCCTGCTGCCTCTGGCCTCAGAGGACCCTATCTGAAATCTGGCCAGTTCCCCTGCGGCAGGTGCGCTCGACAGCTGCTGCCTCTGCTGCTGCTTCAGTCGTGTGGAATTCGAATCCCTGGTGAGTGTTCAGAGCCCACAGATGGATTAACTAATGATGCCTGCTCATCAGCGAGCATGTTCGGGGGATGCTCATCATCACCCGGGACTCAGCCTTCTTAGGCGAGCAGATGACCTTCCTCTCCCTTAGGTCCAAGGAGCTGACCGCACAGCGCCTGGTCCCTGGGGCTGACCAGCTGTCCAGAGCTCGGCTCTTCCAGGTTTCTGTGTTCAGCTCTCTACTGCACAGACGCCTGCTTTCATCTTGTAGTTTGAGCAGAATGGCCTGACTTCTAGAAGTCCATGCCAGTGATACTGAGCAGGTTCTTGGCCTCCTTAATCAACAGAAATTGCCTAGAGCCCAGAGAGTCCATGGAGTCTCAAAGAGTTGGAAGTGGCTGAGCACATGCGTGCCTGCACACAGACACACACACACACACACACACACACACACACACCTGCCAGACAGGAAATTCAGGTAAGGCTTTACAGGGTCCCTGCTGCAGCAGGAGCAAGCGAGAACAAGTAACAGGTTCCCTTGCTTGCTCTGGAGCTAGCATGGATGCTCCATCTGTCTCCTTATGTGTAGTGAGGTAGAGGTGTGTCCAGAGGTCGGGCTGGAAGGGCGGCTTAGGTGGTGTGCCCACCCTCAGGTCGTGTTCAGTGCCGGCAGCGTGCACAGCCCCCTGCCTTTGTCCCCAGCCCTCTGCTTTCCCCCTGACTCTTCAGCAGTGGAAGCTGAGTGCCCAGTCTTTCTGTATCTTGTTGTCCATAACTTGACCCAACTGTGTATGCATGTAGTTGTTTTTAGTCCTTTATGACCTCTTTTGTATTTTCTTGCTCAAGGAGATATTTGTCCAGGTGCAAGCACTACAGCAAAGGTCCCAGCCTGTCTCAACGCAACAGCCAGCAGCAAATCAAGACCCACAAAAATAGCTATTCCACATATAAAGGTAGTGGTGGCTTCAGTGGACTACGATGAACCACACAAAGGGAAAGGATGCTATGATAGGATGAGGCAGAGACTTCAGCTAAGATTTTCATCACTATCACCCTGGCTTTTCCTGTAATAGGATGCTGCTGCTGCTAAGTTGCTTCAGTCGCGTCCAACTCTGTGCGACCCCATAGACGGCAGCCAACCAGGCTCCCCTGTCCCTGGGATTCTCCAGGCAAGAACACTGGAGTGGGTTGCCATTTCCTTCTCCAATGCATGAAAGTGAAAAATGAAAGTGAAGTCGCTCAGTCGTGTCTGACTCTTAGCGACCCCATGGACTGCAGCCCACCAGGCTCCTCTGTCCAATGGGATTTTCCAAGCAAGAGCACTGGAGTGGGGTGCCATTGCCTTCTCCGAATAGGAGGGTGGGATGATATAAAACTTAGAAAGCACCTTGGACTCTTGGGGAAAGAAGGTCTTTTAAAATGAGCTGGTGACTTTATTACTTTACAATGCTTGACAATTAGTGGCTTAATCATAGGGCAGTGCGAGCAGCCAGTCCCTGACCCTCACTCTGGAGACAGGAAGCCCCCAGGGGATCCAGAATCTGCTGCAGGAGGTTGGCCAGGGTGGAACCTAGAAGCATTTTTTCTGGACTTGTAAGACAATGAAGCAAGAGGAGGGCTCTGGGAGGATCATGACATTTGGAAAGCTGCAGTGTTCTTAAAAAAAAAAAAAAATTCCTATTGAAGTGTAGTTGCTTTACTATGTTGTATTAGTTTCTGCTGTTGAGCAAAGTGAATCAGCTATGGGTGCCTGGGTGCTCAGTCGTCCAGTTGTGTCTGATTCTTTTCAACCACGTGGTGGACTGTAGCCTGCCAGGCTCCTCTGTCCATGGGATTTTCCCAGGCAAGAATACTGCAGTGGGTTCCCATTTCCTTCCCAGGGGATCTTCCTGACCTAGGAATGGAACCTGCTTCTCCAGCGCAGCCATACGCATACATATACCCTCTCTTTCTTGGATTTCCTTCCCATTTTGGTCACCACAGAGCGCGGAGTAGTGTTGCAGCTTTCTATAATCTGCAAAAGAAATGGCTGGAGGGGATGGAGAGGGGTACAGAGGGCATAGTTAATACGTTCCAACTCAAAGAGGGAGGGTACAGTGGCCACGAAATGCAGCGAAGTTTCTGCTTCTACTCGCTCTGTGGTGAGTGGGAGTGGCCTCTGGATGAAGCACAGTGAACTGAGGCTCCTGGGGATGAGGACTGGGGCAGTGCTGGCGAGTGTCCCCCAGTACTGGAGGTTACAGAATTCTCAATCGAAAGTGTAGGTAAGTCTTATTCTAAAAGCCTATTGGTGCCTATGATCGCCATTCTGGGGGAAAATAATTGCTTTACAACGTTGTGTTAGTCTCTGCTGTACAATGAAGTGAAACAGCTANGTCCCCCAGTACTGGAGGTTACAGAATTCTCAATTGAAAGTGTAGGTAAGTCTTATTCTAAAAGCCTATTGGTGCCTATGATCGCCATTCTGGGGGAAAATAATTGCTTTACAACGTTGTGTTAGTCTCTGCTGTACAATGAAGTGAAACAGCTATGTGTATACATATATCTTCTCCCTCCCGGACCACCTCCCATCCCACCCCTCTAGGTCCTCACAGAGCACCGAGCTGAGCTCCCTATGGTATACAGAAGCTTCCCACTAGCTATCTATTTTACACATGGTAGTGTCTATGTCGACAGATGAATGGATAAAGATGTGGTTCATTCATACAATGGAATATTACTCAGCTGCTTAAAGGGAAAAATAGAGTCATTTGTAGAGACGTGGATGGACCTAGAGTCTGTCACGTGGGAGCATGTGGGTGGAGCCCTACCTTCCAGGATGGATGGGCTGACCTCTGGGGATGTATTCTGCAGTCACTGGAGAACCCCCTGGGTCTCCTGTTTCCTGGCATGTTATGGATATTTAAAGTGCTGACGTCTAGGGGTTGGGGGTGGAAGGGTGGATGCTGGAGCACGTGCAGAATTTGGCATCTGGACCCCCTTGTCCCTCAAGAGGCTGCCCCATCTCCCTCTGTCACCGCCCAATAAACCACAGCTACTCTCCCACCTCTCTGGTCTGACATGACTTACAGCAACCTTTTGGGCACCAGGGACTGGTTTTGTGGGAGACAATTTTTCCATAGAGCACAGCAGCAGGGAGATGGCTTCAGGATGATTCCAGTGCACTACACAGACTGTGCAAGCTNATATTGAACAAATAATTGTTGAACACCTGACTCTGGAACATTCCTCTCTTCTTCATCTCTATTTAAACTTGCCAAGACAGGACTTTGTCTCTCACCTGAGCCAAGTGATTACCCATCTAGCCTTGTCCACCTAAAATCCATCCTCCAGGCTGCCATCAGCATGCCATATAACACCCAAATCTAAAAATTTCTTTATTCCACTTAAGGATGCTTCAGATGGCTCCCAGTCATCTTTAGCACTGAGTTGAGTCTTCTTAGGATGGCAGCTGTCCAAGTCCTGCCTTGCTCACAAGTCTTCTCTTCCTCTTTACTTGCAGCATTCCCGAACTGAATATTTTTTGTTGTTGTTTAGTTGCAAAGTTGTGTCCAACTCTTTTGTGACCCCCATGGACTGTAACCCACCAGGCTTCCCTGTTTGGGATTCCCTCATGGGATTTCCCAGGTAAGAATACTGGAGTGGGTTGCCATTTCCTACCCCAGGGTATCTTCTCAACCCAGGAATTGAACCTGTGTCTCATGCATTGGCCACTCCAGTACACTTGCCTGGAGAATCCCATGGACAGAGGAGCTTGGCGGGCTACAGTCCATGGAGTCACAAAGAGTCAGACACAACTGAGTGTCTAATGCTCTTGCATTAGCAGGAAGATTCTTGACCACTGAGCGAACGTGGGAAGCCCCAAACTGAATACAGTCGCTCACAGATCTGGGCCTTTGCTTCCTCTGTCCCTTCTGCACAAATGCTCTACTCTTCCTCACCTGGCCAACTCATACTCACCCTTGCCAACACTCAGATCACATTCAACACCCCTGGAGCCTTCCTTAACTTTCCCTCCTTCCCACCCTCACTCTCACTCCCAGACTGGCATTAAGACCCCTATTCTGCATCCCCACACAGAGCCACATCACAGCCCTTAAGCTGTGCTGAAATCATCCATTTGGGTGAGTCTGTCCCTTCTGTTCCACTATAAATTCCCAGGACATGTATCCCTTGTAAGCAGCCAACAGCCTGTTACATAGTGCATTAATTGATTGGTAGAAACAAATGTAAGTGCTTCCAAAAACATCACAGACATCAAAATAGATGCTTTGGCCCCTTCATTCTCAGCACCTGGATTACTATAAAACTATTTCACATATCTTCCAAATTTAAAAAATTCAGCTATCTTAGCCCAGGATTCTTTGGTTCATATCAACTTTGTAAAGAATATGAAATGTTTTTAGGAGTTTTCAAAACAGATATCATATTATCTAATACGGTGATTTTTTTTTATTTCTCTGAAAAATAGCAATGTATTATTTCTGTATCAATGTAAAACACTTTTGAACATCTCAAGAAACATCTAAATTTCTGGGTATCCAATAGATTTTTTAATGCAGAGGAATAAATTAGACTATATATTTTATATTTTCATTTATCCTTCAATATGATACTGCCTTCTAAGTGGGAGGTACTTTTCTAGGCACTGGGTGCATTAAACAAAAAGTCCTGTCTTGATGGAGCTTATATCCAGAAACATGAACATTCTATCTGGTAATATCATATACCCAGATACTACTACTGAGAGACATATACTCAGTTCTACTGAGACTCATAATACTTCCCAACAGATCACCCACAGCATCTGACCTATCAGGCTATGGCCCAGAGAGCTAGAGTTACGGAGAGCCACAAGCTGCTTCCTTACAAATGACGTAACACTATTTTGTGTCTTTTGGCCTGGGAAGATGAAAAAATTGGCTCTGAAGATAATTTCCTGGATCCTGTTTGCAGCAAATTATTAACATCTGATAGCAAAGCATAGTACACCTTTATATTTCCTTTGAGGAAACTTCTCAAAGCAGGCAAATCTACCTGTCTAGTTACCCAATTATCATGAGGATGAATTAGTGAAACGTTTGCACATCTTAGAACACTCCTCAGTGCTGACGGAATGAATCTGGAACACCTCTACCGTATGTGCAGTACACACAACTTTGCATATTATGCACTGATTGTGTCAAGGAAAAATTAATGCTGGAGTGTCCCTGGAGACATCTCTCTGGGGCTTTCTCTTACATAAAGTATATATAAAAGGTGCCATGTTCCACTTTGTCTCACAAATATTTTCTGAGCACTTATGATGTCCATGATATAAAGTAACTCTACTGCTTTCCAGTGAGTACCCAAGGCCTGGTCTCTGATAGATGGGCAGAAGAGGCTGCTGGTGCAAAGGCAGGCCACACAGCTAAACATCTCAGCCAGTTTGGACACCTGTAACAGAGGCTGAATCACAGCAGTGCTACAATATCCTGAAATGCCTTCCAGTCCAGCAACAGAGTGAAATTCCAGTATGTAAACTGGAAGATGAAACAAATTTGTCTTCCCCTTTAACACTTCATTTCCAAAGAAATGAAATGTTTTTCCATTGAATTTGAGGAGATATTCACATGCTATAAATGTGTGTATGATTCGTGCAAAATTATCTGCTGTGTATGATGGAGTAACACTCAGTGTTGGTCTGAAGGGCTCACCTGATGTACTGTAGTATCTAATAAGTAATGATCCAGACACACATAATACGAGTGCACTCTCCTAAAATTCACCTGTTCTCAGTTCATGAGGGTGTTTCCTGGTTTATATTTATAGTAATGAACTTTATCCAAAATAGACACAGAAAATAGAACTTTATCCAAAATAGAAATATAAGGTATGCCTTGTCTAAAAGGATAGAGAATTACCAGTTCTGTGGTTGCTTCTGCTTTCTCTGCCTTGTCAACAACTCAGATATTTCATTTCCACATATATGAAAGAAACCACCATCATATATAGTGGATGTAGGACTATTGTCCATTCTCTCCTGCTTTAAAGTTACTAAAATCTGAACTGCCTGAAACAGAATGATGAAGAAAGAAGTCTTCACCAAACTCCCCTTTTTCCTCTCCATTTTCCTTTTTGCTACTCTTTTCCTGCACAAATCTATAGACTCCAGACAGTAACACATAGTCCAGAATTATCCTTCCCTATACATCCTCCTACTATGAAAAAAAAAACAAAAAAAAACCTTCCATCCTCTGGGAAGTTAGCTCAGCTTTTAAGAACCAAAGACTGGACTTCCTTGGTGGCTCAGTAGAAAAGAATCTGCCTGCCAATGTAGGACACGTGGTTTCCATCCCTGGTCCGGGAGGATCCCACATGCCCAGGAGTAACTGAGCCCTTGCACAACTGCTGCTGAGCCTGTGCTCCAGAGGCTGCAGCTGCTGAGCCCACATGCTGCAGCCACAGAGGCTCACAGGCCCTAGAGCCCACGCTGCACAACAGGGGCGGCCACCACAGTGAGAGGCCCACTGGAGCTAGAGTGGCCCTCCACTTTCTGCAGCCAGAGAAAAGCCCACGAGGCAATAAGGACTCATGACAGCGAAAAATAAAATAAATGTGTTTTTTTTTTTAATGCTGATAACTGAATCACTTTGCTGTACACCTGAAACAAACACAACATTGTTCATCAATGATGAAGTGAAGTGAAATTCGCTCAGTCATATCTGATTCTTTGCGACCCCATGGAGCCTGCCAAGCTCCTCTGTCCGTGGAATCTCCAAGCAATAATACTGGAGTGGGTAGCCATTCCCTTCTTCAGGAGATCTTCCCAACCCAGGGATTGAACCCAGGTCTCCCACACTGCAGGCTGATTCTTTACCATCTGAGCCACCAATGGTACTTCAATATAAAGTAAAAATTGTAAAAATATATATCCTGATAAACTGATTCACATTGTAATATAAATACTTTGTTTCCTTTTGTGGGAATAATTACTTTTTCAAGAGAAAAAAAAGATCTAAAGATAATTCAGCCCAAAGAACTGAATGTTTCATAGTTGAGTTTTGGAACCTAAAGTCATTAAGCAAAGAAGACTTTTGAGAGAAAAACCCTTCACTCTTCCTTTGTGTAAGGTATTGGCCCATGTGAATCTGCAAAGATTATTAGGTTAGATTAGATTATTATTATATCTGCAAACATTATTCCACTTTTTTTTTAGGTAACGATTTAAACCTTCTCTTTCCCCAGAAGAAAAGGTTAAATTTGAAAGGTGAGTTAATTTTAGCTTAATAATGCCTTGTTAATAGAGAAATAGGATACCATACTTCTAAGTGCTCAGTACACAGCTGTTTAATAAACATGTTGACTGGATTGATTTATATGTTGATTTATCCTTTAAAAAATTTTCATGGCCATAATCTTCTCTTCCCTTTTAAACACAGGGGACACATATCTGTCAAATTCGATTAGGGTCTTCTATGAGGAAGAATTTTATCAAGAAGAATTTTACTTTTAGAACTCTTGATTCAGAATTTAAAACTTAAAGTTTGGAGGCTTTGGGGAGGGAAAAGAGCTAGGAGCTTGGTTTTTTCACATACGTTTATAGGGATTTATTTTGAATTTCTATAATAAGGACAATAGTATGTACCAGATAGAAAGACTAATTGTAAAAATGTTTAAGTACTGAGAAGGAGATTTTAACCTAGATTGTGTCAGGGAAAGACATCATTATCCTTCAAAATAAAAAATAATCATTGACCCAATATAGTAATACTTTTATATACTGATAAGATTAAGAGTAACTACTATTATTGAATGTTTTCACCCTCAGAATCTTTGATTCTCAACCCCTTCCTTTCCCAGCACACCTGAGAGGTAGATATACTCCCACCAGTAACATGTTCTCTGAAAACTAGTCTTCAAAATGGGGTTGCATGGCCCTTGAAAACACCTCCCTAGTGATTCTGATAGACCATTAAAGAAGAATTCCTGAAGTGTTGGAGAACTATCACTCTAAATTACCCAATAATTCTAGTGCCATTTATACCACTCAGACTACCTGAAAAAGAGGAACTAGATTGAATAAGACTTCCCTGGTGGCTCAGATGGTGAAGCATCTGTCTGCAACGCAGGAGACCTGGGTTCCATCCCTGAGTCAGGAAGATCCCCTGGAGAAGGAAGTGGCAACCTACTCCAGTACTCTTGCCTGGAAAATCCCATGGATGGAGGAGCCTGGTAGGCTACATACAGTTCATGGGGTCACAAAGGTTTGGACATGACTGAGCAATTTCACATCTGTATAAAATACAAGAAGATTCAGGTACCTTTGATTTATGATTTCTTAGAAAAGAGAAGTAGGCTGGACTTGGTTTAAATGCCTAGCTGACCTACATTTTGTGAGACAGAATACTGTAAAACAGCAGCCCTTCTGGAGAAAATTGTAGAGAAAGGCAATAGACTTAAGTTTGAACAGACTGTTGGCACCTACATAGGTTCACCGAGAGATGAATCTTTAAATACAGGTGTGATGAGTAAAGGGAAAAGAGATGATGACAGAAGCCAAAGACTCCACAAGTAACCTTCTATGAAAATTACAGCAGAGAAAAGAGTAGATGCAAACAGATAATCTGATAAGAGTAACCAGATTGCTGAAACACTTGGACTTTTTTTTTTTTAATCACACCTACTTTCTCATAAAGGGATGCCACTGCAGAGAAGGGACTACGTGATCATGATTTGGGGAAAGTAGAATTTAAAGATAAACACAAACAGAAACAAAACTAAAATTTTAAACTGTATATTTCAAGATTCTCAAATATATGTACCAGTGTGTTCATTTATCTAAAGATACTTGTTAAGGAAAAATATTTTAAGAAAAGATAAAAAGACAATATTTAGCAATCTGTCATCAATTTAAATTACCTTAGACATGAAAAATAACTTAGTTATAGTTTCTTTCAGCAAGTATTTATTGGGCACCTACCATGTTCTGAACCCTCTTCCAGGTACTGAGAATTCAGTCCTGGACAAAAATAGCCTATGGTTGCATGGAGCTTACATTCTACTGGAAAAGACAGACAATAATAAAACAGCTATATAAATATAAAGAGGAATTCCCTGGCTGTCCAGTGGTTAGGACTCCAAACTTCCATTGCCGGGGGCCAGGGTTCTCTCCTAGTCAGGGAACTAAGGTCCCACAAGCCATGCGGCACAACCAAAAAAGAAAAAATTGAAAAATAAGCCAGACTGTGATAAGGTGATATGAAGAAAAACATAGCAAGGCAAAGGGAGAGAGCTAGAGATGCTATTTTAGCCAAAGAAGTCCTGGAAAACTTCTGTATTATCCTCCAAATCTATGTGACAGCAAAGCAGTTTGAGATCTGAGAGTTCTTGTCTCCTGTCTGTCTTGAACTCTGAGCAAGATTCCCCACTCCACAGGTCAACACTGACCTGTATTAAAAACTCTGGATTCCTAACTCCAGCTCCAACTTCTCCTTTGAGTTCTAAATCCATGATGCCAAAAGTAAAATCAACAAAACTAAAACCAACCTAGCTCCCTCCTTGGCTCCTTTAGCCCTCACCAAGACTCTCATCAGTTTTCAGGAAACATCTAGAGGACTTAACATTTCAACTCTTTCTGCTCCTTCATTCTACTGTTAAAAAAAAAAGTACCAATAGTTCATTCTCCAAATATTCCCCACATATCCTATAGTCCTCGTTCTCACAAGTATCACATTGAAGAGCAGCTGGAAATTTGTCTGGGAAAGCCCTGCTCAACCACAATTGGACCCAATGACCTCCCACATCAAAATCAAATCCCTAGGCCTGGTTTTCATCCCCTTCAAAATCCAGCTGCATCAGATCTGTTATGGGCTGAATTATGTACTCCCCAAATTCTTATGCTGAAGCTCCCACCCCAGGACCTCAGAGTGTGATTATATTTGGAGATAAGGGTCTTTAAAGGGATAATTAAGTTAGAATGCAGCCATTAGGATGTGCCTTAATCCAATTTGACCGAAGTCCTTGTTAAAAGAGAAAGAGACACCAGGGACGTGTGTGCAGAGGAAAGGCCATACATGCACACATGAGAAGGCAGCCATCTGCCAGCCAAGGACAGAGGCTTCAGGAGAAACCCGCTGGCACGTTGACCTTGGACTTCTAGCCTCCAGAACTGTGAGCAAATAAATTTCTGTTATTTAAGCTGCCCAGGATGTAGTATTGTTACAGCAGCCCGAGCAAACTAATGCACACTATCTGTTCATACATCTATCTACTACTCAACATGTAGTCCTTACAAATGATGCTGGAAAACAGCACACTAATTCATCCCAGACTTTTATCTAAGCTAGAAGTCTTGCCTGTGGTATTCTTCACCCCTTGCTTAAAAGCACAAGTCAAACAAACCTGGGTTCAAATCCCAGCTGCATTTACCTAATAACCACGAAGCTTTAATTAACTTCTCTATGACTCTGTTTTCTCATCCATAAAATGGGTACATCACTGAATTCAGTCAGCATGTAGGTTAAATGAGGTAGTATACATGACATGCCTAGCACAACTTTTGGGACATAGCATACATTCAATTGTGATAGTTGTAGTTGATACCCATTTTTCAAAGCTCCAAAGCTCCACTGATTGGTTATCATTCAATCAATGATAGGCTGGTGGCCTGTTTGTACCACCAGCACAACTTGAAGAGAATATGGAGGAGGAGACTCATGGAGTCAAACTTTCAGCCCTATCCTAGAGAACAGGATGCCACCTGAGAACATCAGAGTGAATGTTCTCCTGCCACTGCATCTCACCCCATAGCTGCAATCTGATCAGGGCAGTTTCGGAGCCCTCCTCTTCCAGTAAAATTTCAAGAAGGGATTTCAATATTAATCTACACTAAGATATAAACAGTAACCTCTCTTAAAAAGGCTGTCTTCATTTTAAGAAAGCTCTCCCACAAGATGAATGACATGAAACCCAGATAACTGACAAACATATAAGTGAGGAACGGGATGAAGACGGCATATTCTTTAGCAAACATTGTTATCACACATTCTACCTCCTTCTGCTACAAACATTTTCGCTGCAATCTGGGGCCATCCCTAGATTTTGACATTAGGTACATCAGCATCTGCCATACTTCAGATAGTTCTAGTTCCTCTGTCCTGCCACGAGAGATGCCAAGGGTAAATTCAGCAGCCTTGCCTAGGGCTCGTTTTCCATATCTCCAACCCTTGTCTTCTTCCTCCCCTAATTAAACCCACCTCCTTTACCCTGGACAGAGGTATAAAATAGCAAGTTCTTGCAGCCTTCAAAACAGTTTTTCACAGGTTAGAAAACAAATAATTATTTCATTTTTATTTCCATTCTGGTTTATTTGTTCAGCCAAAATTCATGGAGTGACTGTACACATATGCTGCAGAGGTGAGAGAAGGAGATGGAAGAAAGGAAAGGAGAATGCAAATCCAAACTCCTGTAATTCCTGCCCTCAGTTGGATTAGTCTCCATTCACATCTGTAGATTGCCTTTGTAGCTCTGATCCTTTTAAATCTCCCACAAGCCTTCCAAGGTTTCTTTTAAACATAGGATTCCACTCAAGTGGTCCACATTTGCAAAAAGATCTGATCCATGTGTATTAAATCCCCAGCCATGCACTTGTTTGTAAGCACACACACTGTAATATGTGAACATGCAAGGGTGAGTGTGTTGGAGAGGTTGATGTAATAGTCATGGTGCCAAATTATTCTGAAGATTATTTACTCTGAACTTCATATCCCTTTCTGTCATATTCACTGCACTTGGCCAAACATTGCACAACATGAGTTAAAAAGCATCCTGGTATGGCTGCTACAGAAAATGGTCATATTAAACAGAATTAGCATATGATCCAGTAATTCCACTTCTGGGTATGCACCCCAAATAATTGAAAGCAGAGACTAAAAACAGATTATTTATATGTCTATGTTCACTGCAGCATTATTCACAGTAACCAAAACGTGGAAGTAACCCAAGTGTCCATCAGGGAAGAATGGATACACAAAATAGCCTATGTACATAAAATGGAACATCATTCAGTCTTAAAAGGCATTTCTGGCTGCAATTTGGATGAACCTTAAGGATATTAGGAAGTGAAATTAGCAAGTCACAAAAGGACAAATATTGTATGATTCCACTTATATTAAGTATCTAAAGTTGTTAATTTCATAGAGACAGAAAGTAGAATAGAGGTTGCCAAGGGCTGGGGGAGGGATGGCAAATGGGGAGTCATTGTTCAATGCATATGAAGTTTCAGTTTAAGAAGATGAAAAATTTCTAAAGATGAATAGCAGAGATGATTGTATAACAATGTAAGTGTACTTAATGCCATTGAATTGTACACTTAAAAATGGTTACGATTATAAACTTTGTTATGTATATTTTATCATGATTTCTTAAAATATTAAAAACATTTAATGATATAATAAAAGAAAATGCTCTTAATAAATAAATATGAAAAAAAAGGAATCATCTCTTTTCTGGAAGCTGGTGCTTTAAAACTCCATGGCACTGATGCAGACACAAAGAGACAACAGGGCAGGGGGAAAATCTTTGTTTACCTCAATTGAATAAGTATGTGTAAGAGCATTAACAGCTCTGTGTCTCAACCTTTCTTTCATTATCACACCCACTATGGAACCTTGTAGATATTTTTGCCCTAATTGTCTCCTGATCAAAGTTTAAAACCACAAGTATACTCTCTATCTATTTATGAACAATGGTCACAAACCATTTTGATACCTGAAATATTCCCCACAAAAATCTATTTTGCCCTCTTGTATATAACATCACCCTCTTTGAAGAGGCATAATTGCAGTGCTAGCCATTCTAAAAAATGGGTGCCATAACAAACAGCAAATTTTACTGAAATAGTCAGAGGGCTGGGAATGCAACATACGAGTGCTACTAAACATCTAACCAAAAAGTGAGAAATTCATTTTCAATGTCTCCGAATATCTAGAAATTGCCATTGTATAGATGATATAACATCTAATTGATTAACAGGATTTGGGGAAGTTTAATTCAGATATTTCATATCATGCACAGAGAATGTAGCATTACCATTGTTGTTTAGCATAACCATGAAATAATTTATTTTTATACATGGTAAAATGACATATGTAGATTTTATAGAAAAACTCCATAATTTTTCTATTACCTATAATTTAAAGAGTCTTATAATTTTGCAACTCAGAGTGTGGAACCTGCAACCTCAGCATCACGTGGAAGTTTATTAAAATGCAGAATTAGGCATATACATAGAGAACAAACATATGGATACAAAGGGGGAAGGGGGGTGTGGATTGGGAGATTGGGATTAACATATATACACTACTATGTATACAATAGATAACTAATGAGAACCTACTGTATAGCACAGGGAACTCTACGCAGTTCTCTGTGATGACCTAAATGGGAAGGAAATACAAGGAAGAAGAGATATATATGTACATGTGACTGATTCCCTTTTTTTGTACAATAGAAACTAACACACATTGTAAAACAACTGTACTCCACACTTTTTAAAAAATGCAGAATTACAAGCTCCACCCCAGACCTCCTGAAAGAGAATCTGTAGTTCAGTGAGACCGCAAGGTAATGCTTACACACCATTAAAGTTTGAGAAACACTGCCTTAAAAGACAGGTATTGAAATTCTTCCTCCATTAATCACAGCATTTTATTTTTTAACCATCCAAGTAGATTTGTTTATTACTCCATTCATCCTATACTTATAGCTTCCCAGGTAGCCCTAGTGGCAAAGAACCTGCCTGCCAATGCAGGAGACATAAGAGACGCAAGTTTGATCCCTGGTTCAGGAAGAGCCCTTGGAGGAGGGCATGGCAACCCATGACAGTATTCTTGCCTGGGGAATCACATGGACAGTGGAGCCTGGTGGGCTACAGTGCAAAGGGTTGCAAAGAATAGGACACAACTAAGCAATTTAGCATGCAACCAAGCACCCTATACTATGGACCCTATAGAAAAGGCAAACTAGAAAAGAATCATGCAAAAAAATTAATAAAGAAAAAACAGATACAAAGCATGGAATTTTCCATCCTGGGGGCTACCCCCACATACAAAGAAGTCAATTCAGGTAGTTAGCTTGCTCTGTGATAGCAGGGATGGTAGAGAACAGGTGGATGGATTTGCCAGGTGCCTGCAGCTTCTGTCTTCAGAAGCAGCAGCAGCAGAGGGCCCTTCACCAGAGGTATGACTAGGAATGCTCCTCCAAGCCTTAGCTTTCCAGCAGGGCAGGAAACATCCTGAGAGGAGCAATGTGAACAAGCAGCTGGGTTCCACTTCCTTTACAGTTCCAGCTGCTGGGTCCCAAAAGGGCTCAATAAGTAAGACGCTGCCTCTCTCCAAACTGTAGTCCAACCACTTCCATCAGTTCCGCCCTATGGCTTTGCTCTTTGAGGTCTGAAAGATTTGCCTGTGGTCTTCTTAAAACATAAAGGGTCATGGCGATTATCAACTACAATAACTAATGAGCAGTTAGATCTGAACAGGGAATGGATGGCAGCCAGGTATGAGTGAAGGCAAAGGAAGGACCCTTGGAAGTCAGAACTCTGAAAAGAGGTTGACGTCTTTCCACTGCTCCTCCGCTAACATCCCAGTGGCCTGGTACCTTGGCTGTGGGGACAAGGCCCCTCAGATTTAGCTCAAGCTCTGCCATTTAGGATCTGGGTGACCCTGAACCCATGGGCCATCCCTCTGAGCCTCACTTTCCTCATCTATAAAATAAAGGTACTGATGCTACCTCAGATGCCATTGTGACGGCTGAATGAGACCTTGTTGGTCATCTCCCTCAATGAGTGTTTAATAAATGTTAATTCCCTATCCACGAACCACCCCCAAGAAGCAGTAAAATACTTTCATTCACTTAGTTTGGAAGGAAAGTGTTTTACCTCACAGTCCGTCCCAAATTAAAGGAACAGGAAATGCTTTAATCAGAAACCACGTATGCTAGCTCTAATGACGGGCTTCACCAAAACTGTATGGCGCATGGTACTCTCTGAGTCTGAGATTACATAACCCCGAAACTGCCAGTCATCAGAGAGCTGAATTCCCCTCTTAGGTATATGCATGCGTCCTCCTCTCATGGAAAATAGTGGAAATTCAAATTTGGTTAAAAAGATGCTGAACCACCCCAAAAAAAAAAAATCTTAGTTCATAAGAAATCACAATAAAACACCTAAAAAGTTCATGATAACTTTGAGGCAAGTTCAAAAATCCAAGAATCACAGAAACTTTAGAAAACATCCCACTGCCCACTTTGACTACATCAGTCAAGACCCAGGTAGCATCTGGAATGAGGAATATCCACCCTTCTCACCATCAGGAGTTCAGCATCAGGCCAAGAAAACCAAAAGGTGAAGCCAGCTTCCTGATCTTGTTAACCTGGGGAGAAAATCAAGAGGTCACCAGATCAGTGTCAGCTTAGAGCCAAAGGGAATGGCTTTCTGAGGAGCAGTTCACCCTGGATCCCAGAATCATTCGAAAATCCTCCCTCTCAGCAGGGCTCTCCACAGGTGTTTAACATCTGAGAAGACTTTTTTGTTTCTGGACTCCTTTCAGGATAAAACAGAATGATAGAAATTTGCCTCAATGATAGAAGGTCGGAAGTTGGACCACTAACTTGTACCTAGCAGTCATCACTTCCCTACCAGGATGGATAGTGCTGATCGCTGACCATGATGTTTTGCTGTGTGCCCACTTCTTTTTTTTCCCCCCTTTTCCACTGTGTTGTGCACCTTGAGGGATCTCAGTTCCTCCACCAGGAATCGAGTTGAGGCTCCACCCCAACCCCCTGGCATTAAAAGCCTGGAATCCTAACCACTAGACCACCGGGGAACCCCTGCTTCTTGCCCTAACTCTTCCCAGCCTGTCTCTTCTAGAGCATCTGTCCCCTAACCAACTGTGTCTTTAGCCAAAGCAAAATGATATTATAATGGGACAGGGGGGTGGACCAGACACTGTGCTCTGAGGCCAAATAAAGAGACTTTAGGGTTATCTGAAAGTTTAGATGATCTGTGTGGCTGATCTCCTCTATCAAGGATTGTGGAGGGTGGTAAATAAGCCTCAGAAATTTTTCTCTCCTTTTACTGTCTAAACAACTTATTGACAAGAGAGGTGGAAAAATAAAAACAACAACCCAAAACAAAAATTTACCTTGCCTGATCAATAATGTATTTTTTTAGATGCCAGATTTAAAGTGAGGGAATATATATTACCAAGTGCTTAAAATTTATGTAATAAATGTCATCCTCTGAGACACCCCCACCCCATGATGGCCAGCCAGTTCACTAATCCTCATGGAGAGACTCTCAATCCATCCTACCTAGAAATTCATTTTTTTCATACAAAATCCCAGAGTGTAATAGATCTGAAGGAACCGCCAAGTTATCAAATTTCAAGGTTTCCTTCATTTATAAAATGGGTAATGCATGTCTTTCATTTTACAAAGGTAACTTAAGAATTACATACTATACAACATTTTGACCTATTCAGAAAAATTTTTCCATAAAGATATAGCTCTATGCTTACCCTTGGTGAGAAATATACCACTAAACCCACACTCAAACCTCCTGGGTGACTGCTACCCAGGAGTATCACAGTATCATAGTTGTACTTCACTAGATGTTTGTACGTTAGTTTTCTGATACTTTCATCACCCATTCTATCCACCTCCTCCATCAGCATCTTAGTCTTTCCTGGCTTCAAGAACAGACACAATTCATAGTCATCATCAAACTAAAAAGACATCCCAGATTGTCCTTCCCCAAAATACCTGCCCCCTAATATTTCGCCCCCAACCAAGTATCAGAAAGTGACTCCAAAGTAAACAATCTGGATATGGGAAAAAGAAAAAAAAAATCATCATTTAAGAGACTTTTTCATACTAAATATCAAATAATAAAAATATACCTTTGTGTTTGAAGAGTCAAGTCATACAAATACGTAAAGGCAAATCAATTGTTTCCAGCTGTAATCAGCGATAATAACCCAAGTACATGAGGGCATGAGAAAGATGATCAGTTTCCTTTTGAGGTTACATGATAAGCAGCAGCAGCAGTTAAACAGCCTTTTTCTCTAAGAACTCGGTGTCTGACCTCTTGGCAGGCGGAGGCCGGCCCCTCTACCGGCCCTCTTTATAGCGTTGGCTTGCTACTCACTGCTCTAGAAAGGGATGGGGGCGGCGGAAGCTAGGGAGCAGTTTTCTAAAATACAGAACATGGTCAGACTCTCATTCGAAAGGGGCTGCGTGGGCACAGAGGAGGGGCAGGAAGGGAGCAGCAAGGACTCAGTTCGTGGACTTTTTTTTCTGCACCCTGGAAATTCCCAGGCCAGAAAGGTACTGACCCAAGTCACGGACATTCCCCTCAAGGGCAGGCTCCAAGACCTGGACTGGAACTACGCAGAGGAATCAGAAACAGATCTCTGAATAAAACGTTTTTCTTGTGGATGCCTTTTGAAAACGTCCCAGTGAAGTTACAGCCAGACATTAGGGTTACCTCCTTAAATCCACCTTCTCTTTTTCTTTGGCTTTTTCTGAACAGCCCCCTAAATGGGCCGGGGGTGGGGGGAACGGGGGTGCGTTCTACAACCGAGCTCTTCAAACACAGCCATCAGAAAGCAGCGCCCTTGTTGTGTGCCTTCACTGACAAACTAAAGGACAAGGGATCTGAGATGCAAGTGAAACAGAGTTCCTCTAACACGAGAATTTTCACGTGGAATGAATTTAAACAGAGAATGAACTATTAGGCAACTCTGAAAGGATTTCTTCTAGGACGTTTGGTTTCACTGTGGCTTTTTTTCTTTAGGGATAGTTTCTACTGTCATCTCTGTATTGCCTNCAGTAAGTGCACTTTTGAGACAAAGTGAAATTGAAGTGTATTTTGTTCCCTTGTACCTGCTGATCCCCCAAACCGCTGCCCTGGACCACCCTCTTGTTTTCTACCACCCCCTACCTCCCCCAGGGTTCCTACGCACCGCACCCCTAGCACTCTGGGACTGTAGTTTCACTTTCAAAGAGAAAAAAAGCACCTTCCGTATCTTATTTATTTATTGCACACTGAGCAGTCAGACAAATGCATAAACCCTGGAGAGAATACTGTTTAACATGAGAAAGAATACACTTAAAAGTAGATTTATGGCATGAGCAACAAGCTAGATCTATGAAGATAATGCTAATGCTGAACAGCTTTTTGGGGGGCAGGGAGGACCCCAGGCTCAGAAGGGGCAGGTCTTATTTCTGTTGTTTCCCTTGGGTATTTATTTCTGAATACTTTCTGGGTAACTGCTATTTCCTTTAATATAGCCAGGAAACAGACTCACCTCTGGCTTACCTTCTACGTGCTTGTCAAGCACCCTGATGTATCACTTAATACCTGAAGCTGGGAAGTATCAGTTAATTGGTATTTAATAAAATGATGGTTGTTCAGAATGGTAAAAAAAAATGGGTCATATTGGAACATCAAACATATTTGCTTGGTGAAAAGTTACTCTTAACTTCCGTAGGATATAATTTGCTTGCTGCTGCTGCTGCTGTTAACTCGATTCAGTCATGTTTGACTCTATGTGNTGTTCAGAATGGTAAAAAAAAATGGGTCATATTGGAACATCAAACATATTTGCTTGGTGAAAAGTTACTCTTAACTTCCGTAGGATATAATTTGCTTGCTGCTGCTGCTGCTGTTAACTCGATTCAGTCATGTTTGACTCTATGTGACCCCATAGACAGCAGCTCACCAGGCTCTCCCATCTCTGGGATTCTCCAGGCAAGAACACTGGAGTGGGTTGCCATTTCCTTCTCCAATGCATGAAAGTGAAAAGTGAAAGTGAAGTCGCTCAGTCATGTCTTCCAGGCTCCTCCATCCATGGGATTTTCCAGGCAAGAGTACTGGAGTGGGGTGCCACTGTCTTCTCCGATAATTTGCATAGAAAGGCTTTATTATGGAGCCTCCCTTTCACAAGTAGCATGGAGTCAATCATTTGAGTTCTAGAATATTAGAAAACTCACTAAATGAAGTTAACACTGTTGTTCCAAAATAAAAATCAGTATTTTAACCTATTGTATATATGTAAACCCCATATATATATATATATATAAGCCACATATATTATCTGGAGGAGGGCATGTCAACTCACTCTAGTATTCCTGCCTGTAGAATCCTCATGGACAGAGAAGCCTGGCGGGCTAGTGTCCTTGGGGTCGCAAAGAGTGAGACACAACTGAGCAACTAAGCACATACACATACGTAAACTATATATAAACCACTGTTTTAATATTTTATTATAAACCTGAATGGCCAAGCTATGTATATAATGATATCACTCAGCTAAATTGTTAGATAGACTTTTATAATTAAGTCATGAAAACACAGAAAATATTTATATGTTAAATTTAAAAACAGATACAAATCACATGTTCTCTGTGATTATATAGCTATGTGATTTTAAAAAATTAAAAGAAATCAAACCAAATTGCTAATACTCATTGCATTCAGATGATAGAATTATGGACCCTATCCATAGGTTTTCTTGTTCTAGATTTCATAATTTTTTATATTGGGTTAGCTAAAACATTCGTTCACGCTTTTCCATGGCCAACTCAATATTTAACATCCTTTATACTTACAATGGAAAATATATATTTAAAATAAACTATATTATTTGATTGGCATGCTAACAGTCACAACTCTGTGGTATTGGCTTAAGTTAAACTTTTTAGAAGAAATTAAAATATTGTATCTAGAAATGGCCTAGGTAATATTCCAAACTCCCCATTTAGGCATTTTTTTAAATTTCCACTTGAGTGTAGAAAGACAAATTAGAAGAAGGACAGAATGAATGAGCATACTTTAAGAAACTGTGTCATCAAATCTTTAGGACATACTGTCACTAAATCAAAAAATAACTAGATGAGGTCACATGAAATCATTTATACAAACAAGTAGCATCACTCCAAAGCTCTGGAGGGGCAGTAGAAATTGAAATTCTCCTAGGAAGACATGACTCAGCCTTCCCCAGTGACACTTGAGAAAATGCTCCAAAGTTCTTTCATAAAAAGTAAAACTTTACAAAGTCCAAAAAGTTCCTGTTGAAAAGGGCTATGGACTCTCATGCACCTTAGTTCAAATCCAAACTCAAGCTCTTCCTCTATAAAACGGAGCTAATATTGCCTGCAGTATTAGATCCTGATCAGAATTAAATGTTATGGGAAAAGCCCCTAAAATAAGACAAAAAAATATTATTTCCTTAGTTCTATCTTCCCTCTTCCCTTAGTGTTTCTCAAAATGTAGAATACCACCATTGCATCAGAATCCTCGGATATCTGCCACTAAGGCTGACTCCACACTTTTCTGCATTTTGATCAGATAAATGATCATTAAACACTCTAAAGCTTAAAGACCATTAAAATTCAACTATATTAATATATTTAACTACCTGGTCTACTTCAGACTCGCAAAATAATTTAAAATTATCTTTACTTATTTTATAGTCTTGAAGCTGGCCCTCAAGGCTAGGGAAGGAAGATCTCAGTATCTCTGTTTTAAGTTAAAAACTCAGATTCTCTGACCCATTCTTCTGAGTGTATTTTTTCCTGCATCAGGTATTTCTCTTCATTTCTGAAGCCTCCCCAGCTTCTTCATAGGTTCCTTTGTTGTTGTTGTTCAGTCGCCAAGGCGTGTTTAACTCTTCACAACCCCACGGACTGCAGCACACCAGGCTTCCCTGTTCCTCACCATCTCCCAGAGTTTACCCAAGTCATGTCCATCACATGTTCCTTTAGGGATAAATAAGACTAGACTCTATGTGGCTCAAAAAGAAAAGAGGACTAAGTGGTCACAAATTAACTTAAACTTATTTAAAAGTAATAAGATAAAGTCAGTCAGGTAAAATTGATAATTCAATTATTTTAAGGTAGCCAGTAAGAAAAGCACCTTTTACTTCCAAGCAAAAGCATTACCTTATGCCCAAATCAACCCTTCACAGGTTTCAATATCTAAATTTAATTTTTAATTAGATTTTAATTTCTAATTTGGGTATGCAATTCAAAATAATAACCAAAAAAGAAACACTCAGTATTGCTGGAAATAATTTGTACAACTTTATAACAAACAATAGCAATCTTTACATAAAAGTCAATTCTTAAAACCCTCAAACTTCAGAACACAAAAATAGAGCTCCCTTTATATATTTTCCCTTTCAGTTCCAAAAGTGGTTATTTTAGAATAAGTATTCATCCTTAGCTGAATCAAGTAAGTAACAATCACCCAATGCAAATATCAATTTTATACATACTGCTTTCATCTTTCCCTTTTGCTTCTTTTCCAGATTAAAGTAGGACACTATAAATATTCTCATTAGAAAGTTCTGACCAAGGATACTGGCCTTTTCAAGTAATTCAGAAAAAAACTGGATCATCAAAATAAACTCTTGAGATACAGATGTCTTCAGTGTGTTACAGGAGCCACTGACTGCAAGCCTTGGGTTAAATTCATCTCCACTGAAGATGGACCAATTATGGTATTCATGCAAACATGCTCCTTTACCAGATAAACTACAAACACTCCACTGCCAACCTAACTTGCCCCTTCTACTTAGGTCAGAACATTTTTCACACTTTATACCACAGTAATATCCCCTGCCAAGAAAAGCTAGTTCAGACGCACTCATTAGTATCTTTGGTTACAAGGGCAGTATAAGGTGTATATGCTGTTAATAATGGTTTACCCATGGCTAAGTCAAGATACGAAAAAAAATCCTATAGGTAAATATAAGTGTAATCTGCATTTTCCAAGCTCCTTACAAGGATTATATAAAGTCCAGCTCCTTTCTAAATTTTAAATACATATAGAAGCCATCTCTGCATAGGGCCACCTATGTGAAAAAGTTTATCTTTTTGTAGTGCAGGTGAAAGAGAAGGTCACTGAAAGTGATTCCTCCAGTTCCCTCTGGCAGGCTAGGTCTCCAAGGGGCACACAAAGGACAAGAACATGTCCACTTGGTTCTTCACAATAACTTCATCTGGATGTAACTTGTGGGGTAGATAATGGGCCAGAGTCATCTCCCAGGCATCAACAAGGTATACTCCAATCCCTGAGAACATCTTCCGAAGGATGGTGTCCAGCTGAAAGTTATACCAGTCGCTGTTGAAGAGGCTAATCTCAGGTCCCAGCTCTTGGACATTGGCTGTCCGGATGACCACCACAGTCTTAGGGCTGCGGTCCAGGAGCTGGACCACAGCCCGACGGATGTTCCTGAGCCGCCGGATATACACTTCCAAGGGGAAGGTGCTGAAATGAGACCACACGGCTATGGCAACCACTGTGTTCTTCCCTCCCACGATGCCATTCAGCTCGTTGGCCACATAACGGAGGTCACTGCTAAAGACAGTCGAGAAGCGGATGGGTGGACCGTGGCAGCGGTATTTGAGAAGGATGTTGTGCTTCTGGTCCACTGCCAGGAATGGACCCACATTCTTGGGGCTCCCCAAGTTAAACTCCACTAAATCTGAAACAAGGAAAAGTCAGACTCATAAGAATGGTTAAACAAAGCCATATACTTATATTATTCTTTAGTTAGTGGCTTCAAAGAACAATTTTTTTAAATAAAAGTAAAACAACAATGGGGAGAGAGATGAGAAGGGACATCTGTATATCTATGGCTCATTCATGTTGATGTTTGGCAGAAACCAACAGAATTTCATAAAGCAATTATCCTTCAATTAAAAAAGAAATTTTTTTAAAAGTAAAACAACAAAAAGGTACAAATGTAAACACTTATTTTACTTCACCTTGGTGCCCCACCCCCAACCCCTGGCTTCAATGGACCTTTATTCTAACATATTTATTAAGTCATTCCATAAGCGTGAAATTACAAGTAATATCATCAGCAATAGATTCTAGACCTCAGAAGCAAAATAACTGGTTTGCCTCTAACTGTTAGGCCAGGAAATCTTCCTGTTTGCATTGACTGACTGTTGAATATCTAAATATCAATTTGACATTTACACATTATTGTTCTAACAGATAAATATTTCTTCCAGGTCAAAAACTACAACTTTGGCGTTTTAACAAACACATAACAGTAACCAAATTTTTTTTTTAATAATAAGCATAAAAAGAGAAGCAACCTTGCTTCTTCTGACTTTCAATTTCACCCTATTCATGGAAAACTCTGTTAATGTCTTAGAAAACTCTCTGTGTTGTAACAAAGAAAGCAGCACAAATTAGAATTCCCTTCACTCCCTCCCCTTTATCTAAGTTGGGTTTCCAAATCCAGCTCCTCTGAAGATTCCAGGAATCAGTGATGATTCTCCCTTATTACCCCTAAAGAAAGCTGTATAATTCACAGCTGAACATTGACCCCATGAGGAAGGAGGATTTGTCTCATATCCCTAAAAAGTCCTACAAGTGCCTTACACAGACCAGATTAAATAGCCATTGGCAACGCAACTGAATTAACATTGCCTAAGTATCTATTCTGTGCCAGCACTAATGTGTTATAAGCCAGCAAGGCAGGACTTCCCTGGTGGTCCAGTGGTTAAGATTCCACCCTCCCACCGAAGGAGACAGGAGTTCTATCCCTGGTGGCAGAACTAAGATCCCACATGTTCCATGGCATGGCCAAAAAGTAAATAATAAATTAGTTTCCTAGCTTAAAAAAAAAGTCAGCAATGCTCAGATGGGTAAGTCACAGTCCTTGCCCTCAAGGAGTTTACAGTCAATTCTGAAGAAGTAACATCAAACTATAAATGTCCCATATTATTTACTTTTAAGGGTTAAAGTTAAGGTTTCACTTTTTTTCCTATGAGGTCCCACCCAGGCTCTTCTAGATTCTCACACCTAATTCTCATTCTCATTACTACTTAGCATTTGGCCCCAATTAAATTGCATAAAAGCTCAATTTACCATTCTTTCTTCAGATTAAGATCAAGCAATGACACAGGGCTTTATCAGGCAAAAATCTGTCTGCAAAGGCTACGGTGGAAAATGAACAAGACACTCAATGTGGTCACTGCTATTAAAGAAAATACCAAGCTCATTAGAACTGAAGAACCAAGCAAATACCGACTGCTGGAAGGCCCTGCCTGGCCAGCACCAAACTTTGCCTAGCATCGTGTCATACAAATGGTTTCCCTTCTCCTGCTTAACTTGTCTTTTCTCAACTAGAACTCTGCTATGTCTGTTTCAATTTTTTTTTTAAGCACGTCAAAATCATAATTAATTTTCTACTTTTGGGGGTCATATCTACTTCCTCCTTTCCTTCAAATGAAACCTGAAACTAAGTTGATATAATAAACAGAAGAGAAAAATGAAAAACACCACATACAACCACTCACAACTGTGGAATTTTGTTTTGTGAAAAGTCCTGTCCATAAACAGCCATCAAAAATAGTTCTCACAAAATGGTACAGATGAACTTATTTGCAAAGTAGAAATAGAAGCACAGATGTTAGAGAACAAACTTACAGATATTAAGGAGGGATGGGGGAATGGAATGAACTGGGAAACTGGGACTGACATATATACACTACCTATGTAAAACAGATAATTAGTGATAATAGATAGTAAACTTAATAGATAATAAAATAGGTCTAACTATTTTATTATAACAGGGAACTCTACTCAGTGCTCTGTGGTGACCTAAATGGGAGGAAAATCTAAAAAAAGAGGGGATATGTGTACATGTATAGCTGATTCACTCTGTTGTACAGTAGAAACTAACACAACATTGTAAATCAACTATATTGTAATAACAATTAATTTAAAATGAAAAAAAAAAAAAAAACCCAGTTCCCGAAAAGCTGTTCGTCAGCTCTGTAAACTCTAAGCAGTTTTCAGTCCTGCTGCCTGGATCCGCCCCTCCTCCCTCTATCCACACCCTTTCTGGGAAGAGGAAACGGCCTCCTGAGGATAAGGGACGGCCCTCCAGTGAGCAGGGTTTTATTCCAAGCCTGAAGAGCTGCCCAGAGCCCAGCAGTGAGACCAGGAAGCTAAGGCTGGACTGGCCAGACTCCCTTGGTGAGAGGCAGCTCATCTCAGAGTCACACAGCGGACCGCCCAGTGGGCGACACAGGGACACTCTGTTGCCTGGATGCAGTCAATGGGACCACAGTTTGTCTGCCTCCTTCCACTTAAATCTATTATAAACTTGGAGTAGGACCAAACAGAAATAGAAGGGAAACAACGGGAAATGTTCACTTCCATTTCACAGCCTAGAATGTCAGAAGGGAAGACACCTGTGAGGTGAGTGTCCAGAAAGGAAGCCCCGAGAAGCAGATGATTTGTCCAGGGTCACACGGCTTGTCAGTGGTATGAAGTGCAACAGACAGGCAGCCAGAGCTTTCGCTGATGCATGACAGCCCCACCACTGGTCAGAAACCATCAGTCATCTCTCCGGCATTAGGACCCGCCTTTAGTCCTTCGGAGAAGTCAGTTTTCCCTCACCTGGTGCCTTTCTGCAGGTACTGGACTGGGTCTGCTTATTTCAGAGCTGGATCTTGTATGTACGGGAGTTATGAAACAGAAAGCAAAGTACCAACCTGGAACAAATGTAGTGAGGTATTCAAACCACTGCCTGATTGTTGAGTCACCAAAGAAATACACCACTTTTCTCTGTAAGCATTCTGTAATGTTGTCAGGGTCATTAAACTGGCGCATCTTAAACCTCCTGGGCCTCCACTGATCTTTGTAATAATAACCAGAAGGAAAAGTTCCTAAGCCTTGAGATAGTTCTAGGCTGTTGGTTTCTGAAAGGAAAAAAAAAAAAAAGATATTCTGAAATTCTCTTCCAACAAGTCATACATAGAAAATGTTTCAAGTTAAAACACAATTATGCTCCAATGTTTGTTAGCCTGCTGGCTATGGGTGACATTTCCGGTTATCACATCTCAAAGAAATCCCAGACTTTCCCTCTCCTACAAAAAGTTCTCCTTTGCACAAAAATAGGAAGATCTAAAATGGGTGTGAGGATGTTTGTGGACAGAAGGGGAAAGGGGACACTGAGCATTCTCTCTGATGAAGCATGTTTTTCTCAAAATAAAAGCAGGCAAAAACCAAGGAAATGTGTAGATCTAAGCACTGTCTGGGGTTATGGCTCACCCAAATGCCTGTGAGGCAAGTAACAACTTAAATTAATATTTTATATATGCATGGCAGTATTAGTCCTTACTGTTTCTCAGCTCATTCAAAAGTTTCAATCAATGGGTCCCACAATCAAATATTAACTCAGAAAACCATCACTGAACACAGAAAACAAACCAATGATACAAGGTCTGAAGACTTACTCTCCACAACACAAAAGGTTGAAAAGTCCTTATACACAATGAATAATATTAAAATTGCATCAGGGACTTCTCTGGGGGTCCAGTGGCTAAGACTCCATGCTCCCAGTGCAGAGGGCTGGGGTTCCATCCCTGGTCAGGGAACTAGATCTAGATCTCGCATGCCTCAACTAAGATCCAGTGTGGCCAAATTAAAAAAAAAAAAAATTTGCATCAGCAGTGTGTACTCATGCTTGTAGCATAGTTATACATGATCACACAAGCATCAGGACACCTTTCACAGTGACAGTCAACACCCTTCTTACAAACACCTCCCTCAGAAAATGCCACTGGAATTTTTCAGTGGAAACAGAGCACTTTACATGCTTCAACAGGGAGGCCTAACATTTCCTGCAAGTTTACTCTGCACCAGACACTGTTCTGAGCAATTAAATGTATTATCTCATCGGACGCTCACGATCACCCTTCAAGATAGGTCCTACCTTTCAAAACAGTTAAGTAATTTGACCTCAGTTCCAGAGCCAGGAAGTAGCAAAGTCAGGATCTAATCTAAGCAGGTGAGCCCCCACGCCCATGCTCTTAACCACGGTGCTACATCACTTCCCAAAACAAGATGTCTGTGGATACTGGCCATTTTCTTTTAGGCTTTTTTTTCTGGAAAGTGTACATTTATTCATTTCTAACACTTATTATTCAAGTTTATAATCTTCCAAAAACCACCAATCATTTTGTATCACTCCCTTACACACCCCAAGGTTCAAATCTTGATCATAATCCAGCAATTCTATAGTCTCACCTGTTTAACCACAATTCAAAATCCAAGAGCTCATATGACTTAGAAATTGAAATTTAAGCAAGTCTCCTGCTCATGACTATTTTCAGCTTCTTTGATTTCTTTATTAAAAAAAAATTTTTTTTTACCTCCTTCCAATGCAGTGCTGGGATTCGCTGCTGCAGGGGCCTTGCTCTAGTTGTGGCTCCCGGACTCTAGAGCACAGGCTCCATAGTTCTGGTGCACACAGGCTCAGCTGCCCCTGTGGCATGTGGGATCTTCCCACCACGGGGACTGAACCCATGTCTCCCGCGCTGGCAGGTGGGCTCTTTCATAGTGAGCCACCAGGGAGGCCCCTTCTTTGACTTCTTGATATTATTTATATTACTCAAAGTTATTTTGGTTTTATTCCCTTCAAAGAAGATGCCCTATTTGATAGGGGGGTGCATATTTAATCCTTTTTCTTAGGCATCTACAAATTCTTTGCAGGTTCAAGGTCTCAATTGAAAAGCAAACAGCATTGTAAATGCTTTTGTGGCAAATGTGATTATCAAAGAAAACTGGGGGGTAGGGTAAACATTTGTTTGATTTATTCAAAAGCAATTTCTCAACATGCTACTAAATGAGGCATAACCATGTCATCTCATCTTGCCCAAAGTTCCTTATTATATCAACACATCAAGGTTGCACAGGCCAGAGAACACACCTGGGGCCCAAAGAAAATATCTACTGGAATGGGAATCTAAAGTGATTTTAAAGTCACAATTTTTGCTAGGTTAAGTTAGTACACTCAGCTGTCAAAGTAAGTGTTACAAAGAAACATGTATATCACACCGGAAACAATTACCATCTCCATTCAAATGTTAATTATATTTACTATCAGAGTTAAGTCAAGCAAGCAAATCAATTACTGAACCTCACATTAATTCTTTAAACATGCAGCACTAGATAACAAAAGGTATTTTTAAAGAGAAATGTATACCTACATTGCCCTCTTATGGTCAACTGGGACAAAACATTTCCCGACTAACAATTTCAAGCAGTCTGAACTGTTTAAAAAGTCAGCGCTTCTTGGAGCTCAGAAAGAATTTTGTCCTAAGTTGTACTGTATAAGTGGAATAAAAATAATTTAAAAACATAACCAAGTCACTACTCAACTTTATGTTTATCCTGAACATTGATGGTGAGGGAAATTTATACAGCGGTGGTTGTAAGAGCAGACATAAAGATCTTTATGCAAAATCAGAAGGGATAGTTTTGATTATTTGCAAGTAAGGTCCGTAGGGACCTTCTCTAAAATGTCTTGCTGCTGCTGCTGCTGCTGCTAAGTCGCATCAGTCGTGTCTGACTCTGTGTGACCCCATAGACGGTAGCCCACAAGGCTCCCTCATCCCTGGGATTCTCCTGGCAAGAACACTGGAGTGACTTGCCATTTCCTTCTCCAAAGCATGAAAGTGAAAAGTGAAAGGGAAGTCGCTCAGTCATCTCCGACCCTCAGCGACCCCATGGACTGCAGCCTACCAGGCTCCTCCATCCATGGGATTTTCCAGGCAAGGGTACTGGAGTGGGCTGCCATTGCCTTCTCCACTAAAATGTCTTGGCTTCTCTTTAAAAGCCCATAGCTTAAATTTTCCTCCAAAGAGCATCATTCCGTATCATTCATTAGCCATAATAAGGGCTATTTGGGCCACGAATGGGACTAAATGAGAAATATGGGCAGAGATAAATTTCCCTAAACCATTTAGAAAGAGCGGTATGAGAGGGACACTGTGTGAAATAAGGGTAGGGATGTGTATGTCCTTTTATTTTTCTGGCAGGGAATTAGAATTCAGGAGGGGAAAGAAGNATAAATTTCCCTAAACCATTTAGAAAGAGCGGTATGAGAGGGACACTGTGTGAAATAAGGGTAGGGATGTGTATGTCCTTTTATTTTTCTGGCAGGGAATTAGAATTCAGGAGGGGAAAGAAGGACAAGACCAAGAAGAAATGGAGGCAATCAATTCCCGATCTAGGAACTCGAGCACAGGAGTGCCATCTCCAGGAGATAAGGAATGAGGACAGTGTGCCGAGCTGTCAGGCCACAGCCCGTCCGGTGTTGGGAACGCGAGGAGTGCCTAGCTCCTCAGAGATAACAGTGGTTTGAGTTTTTACTGAACCTTGAATCTGTCTCTTATACACATCTTCTCAACATGCTACTAAATGAGGCANGAAATGGAGGCAATCAATTCCCGATCTAGGAACTCAAGCACAGGAGTGCCATCTCCAGAGATAAGGAATGAGGACAGTGTGCCGAGCTGTCCGGCCACAGCCCGTCCGGTGTTGGGAACGCGAGGAGTGCCTAGCTCCTCAGAGATCACAGTGGTTTGAGTTTTCACTGAACCTTGAATTCCCACTACAAAACTTTGAGAATTTTTTTTTTCTTTCTTTTCCCTAAAAGCTAAGCATCTTACACAGGAAGGCTAAAAATGCTATCTGAGGTAGAAATAGCTGTAGATTCAGAGAATGTTGAAAGGGACCTCAGAGAATGCTAGTCCAAATATCTCTTAAAGGTAAAGAAAGCAAGTCAGAGTGACTTGCCAAGGTTTCTTAGGNCCCGACGGCTCCATCATCTTCTTCAGAGATGACCGCTACTGGCGCCTCGACCAGGCCAAGCTCCAGACAACCACCTCGGGCCGCTGGGCCACAGAGCTGCCCTGGATGGGCTGCTGGCACGCCAACTCAGGGGGCGCCCTGTTCTGAAGACGCCTCCCACCTCTTAGTGAGTGCCTTCATGGCCACTGTGTGTCCCCTGCCCCAAGGGCAGACAAGCCTCTGAGCCTCCCCGCAGAAGCCCAGGCAAGAAAGGTGGTCTGCCTTTGTTCCCTGGAGGATGTGTTTGCACTGTCAAGACATTGCATTCAGGATCTCATTTCCCAACCAGGGCTCAAACCCCTTTCCCTCCTGCAGGGGAAGCGCGGAGTCTTAACCACTGGACTACCAGGGAAGTCCCGAGACATTGACCATTGTGGGATCGACTCAGCGAGAAGCTAAAAAGGGTCCCAGACCCCATGGCCCTTTCCCCAGGGACTCGTTCCTACCCAGGCCTTGGGGATTTTGTCTCTGCCCCAAAGGTGCAGTTCCTGTCCCCAAGGCCACAGCAATAACAACCAGGAAGGCTGCCAAACTCAGCAGAGAAGTTGGGACACTGTCCCAGACTGTCCCCTCCCCTCAGGACCGCCTGACTTGGTCCCTAGAGAGCTGTGTCTTATTTAATCAGAGGCCCTGCCTGCAGGAAGCTCGTATGGTTTGGGTACCAGAGTCTCAAACCTCAGGAGTCAGGACCCAGAACAAGGAGACCAATGCAGACCTGCTGGGCCCTGGTTTTTGTTTTTGTTTTTGTTTTGGTGGTGGAGGGGGGGAGGTTGGAATAAAGAGNGAGTCAGTTCTTCACATCAGGTGGCCAAAGTATTGGAGCTTCAGCTTCAGATCAGTCCTTCCAATAAATATTCAGGAGTGATTCCCTTTAGGATGGACTGATTTGATCTTCTTGTAGTCCAAGGGACTCTCAAGAGTTCTCCAACACCACAGTCAAAATATCAACTCTTCATCGCTCAACTTTCTTTATGGTCTAACTCTCACATCCATACATGACTACTGGAAAAACCATAGCCTTGACTAGACAAGCTTGGAAAAGTAGTGTCCCTGCTTTTTAATATGCTGTCTAGGTTGGCCATAGCTTTTCTCCCAAGGAGCAAGTGGAGCATCTTTTAATTTCATGGCTGCCGTCACCATCGGCAGTGAATTTGAGCCCAAGAAAATAAAGTCTGTCACCATTCCCATTGTTTCCCCATCTATTTGCCATGAAGTGATGGGACCAGATGCCATGAACTTCACTTTTTGAATGTTGAAGTTTAAGCCAGCTTTTTCACTCTCTTCTTTCACTTTCCAAGAGGCTCTTTGGTTCCTCTTTGCTTTTCTGTCATAAGGGTGGGGTCATCTGTATGTCTGAGGATCTTGGTTTACTGGGGTGTTGTGAAAATTCAATACTATGATGTGCGAAAGTACATTTTTCACTGTAAGGAGCTATACTAGAGTGCTAGAAAAATGCTGGACATTCTATAAACACTCTATATCTTAATCTGGGTAGTAACTGATTAATTCATTTCCTATTGCTATGCAAGAAATCAACACAAACTTAATGGCTTAAAAACAAGAGGAAGACTTCCCTGGAGGTACAGTGGGTGAGAATCCTGCCAGTGCAGGGGACACAGGCTCTATCAGGAAGATTCCACGTGCTATGGAGCAACTAAGCCGATGTGTCACGAGTACTGAACCCTCACACCTACAGCCAGTGCTCTGCAGCAAGAGAAGCTACCACAGTGAGACGACCGGGCACTGCAACGAAGAGAAGCCCCTGCTCTCAACTAGAGAAAGCCCGTGCACAGCAAGGAAGACCCAGCACAGCCAAAAAATAAAGACATAAAAATCTAACAATTACATCTGACAGCAAGGATTATTTTCCCACAGTTCTGCATGTCAGGAATCTGGGCGGCGGTAAGGTGGGGTTCCCTGCTCAGGATCTCACAGGTGGAAATCAGGATGTCAGCAGGGCTGTGTTCCTTTCTGAAGGCTCTGGAGAAGAATCTGCTACCAAGTTCATTCAAATCGTTAGCTAAATTCAGTTCCTTTCAGTTGTCAGACTGAGTTTCTCATTTCCTTGCTGGTTGTCAGTCAGAGAATGACCTTCAGCTCCTAGAAGCTGCCTACAGTCCTGGCCCAGTGGCCTCCTTCATCTTTAAAACCAGCAGTGAAGAATCTCCGTCACCTGAAATCCTTCTCACACTTTCAATCTCTTTCTTCTAGAAGTACCAGGTCACTGTTAAGGACCTATATGGTTACATCCAATTGACCCAGGATAATCTCTCTCTCTTTTTTTTTTTTAAGTCAACTTCGTCATACAATCGAAGGGCATGGATCACTGGGGAGTCACCCTACAAAGATATGTACAGACGTAAAACTCCATTGTGCTATATGCCTCATATCTGTGTGCTTTACTGCCTATAAGACAAATTTCAATAGAGAAAAACAGTAGAAAGCTATAAAGATGTTATTTATTCTATGTTATTAGATCTAGTTATATACTAAACTTTCATTAAGCTCCCCCCAACACATGAGCTCTAGTTTAGTTGTTGATGAGATTAGAAACCATCAAAGTGCCTGAGACATTAGGCTAGTGGTCTGAGGACCACAATGTTGGTGCTTATAAAAATCCAGCAATAATTCTGATCCTGGGAAAGCCTGTCAGAAATCAGATGCTTAGCTTTAATAAGGTAGTCTAGTCTAACTGAAAGTTATGTTTCTGTGCTGGAATCATGTCCGTGCATGGCAGTGGCACTGGCAATCTAGAGCAAATCCACGAGACTGCTTTAGAAGGAAAATCAATTAACTAAGGAATTGTTAATTGCATACATAGATAAGGAAATTCCCTGGCAGTCCAGTGTTAGGATGCTTTCACTCTGTGACCAGGGTTTGACCTCTGGTGCAGGAACTAAGATTCTGCACGCAGTGCAGTGAGACCAAAAGAGGAAAAAAAGAAAAAAAGATCCCACAAGCCTTGTAGTGCAGTCAAAATAATAATAAATAAATAAATATCAACATGTCAAAGGGAAAATAAATCTTCAAAGTATAGGATTCATAGGTGGAAATAATAAAAGCGGAAAGACTATGAGCCCTTCCATGGCCTCGGCAAAGAAAATACACAATGGGCCTGAAATATCTTGTGGTGCCTTCAGAAAGTAAGGAAGAGCTCAAAAAAAAAATGAAATAATTAATTAAAAGAATGAAAGCATTGTCAAAAGGACACAGAGCCAAGTAAAGAAGTTCCCAATTACCAAAACTGGAACAATCTGAACAACAACTGAATTGGATTATAATTCAAAGAAATAGTCAAAATAGTCATGAGCCTATACTGATGAAATTAGCAAATGATAAAGAATGGACAACTCTTCCTTACAAAAAAATTCCAATTAATAAATGTCTTAAGAATGAGAGAAAGAGCAGGTCATCATTAGAACACCACAGAAGTAACTGCTACAGGGAAGATCGGGTGATGAATGCTGAAGTTAGTAGATGAAAGTTTAAACAAAAACAGAATGTTTTACATAGTTTCTGTATTATTAATTTCCTGTGGCTGCTGTAACAATTTACCACAAATTTAGTGGCTGAGAACAATACAAATTTATTCTCTTACAGATCTGACGGCCAGAACTCTAAATTCAGTATCACCAGCCCAAAACTAAGCTGTGGGCAGAGCCACACTCTCTCTGGAAGCTCTAGGGAAGAATCTGTTTCCTTGCCTTTTCTAGAGCTGCATTCAGTGGCTCATGGTCCCTTTCTCCATTACTAAAGCCAAGGTCATGACATCTTCAAATCTCTCTCTGCTTCCATCTTCACACGTCCTGCTGTAGGAAGCCTCCTTCTAAAAATGACACTTGCGACTGCATTTAGGGCCAACTCAGATATTCCAGCGGAGAAGGCAATGGCACCCCATTCCAGTACTCTTGCCTGGAAAATTCCATGGATGGAGGAGCCTGGTGGGCTGCAATCCATGGGGTCACTGAGAGTTGGACACAACTCAGTGACCTCATTTTCACTTTTCACTTTCATGCATTGGAGAAGGAAATGGCAACCCACTCCAGTGTTCTTGCCTGGAGAATCCCATGGACGGTGGAGCCTAGTGGGCTGCAGTCTATGCGGTCACATAGTCGGACACGACTCAAGTGACTTAGCAGCAGCAGCAGCTGCAGATATTCCATATACTCTCTCCCCAGCTCAAAAACCTTCACTTAATCATATTGGCAAAGTTTCTTTAGCCATATAACATATAACATCCACAAATTTGAGGGATTAAGATCTGGATATTTTGAGAGTCCCTTGGGCTGGCTGCAAGGAGTTCAAACCAGTCAATCCTAAAGGAAATCAACCCTGAATATTCATTGGAAGGACTGATGCTGAAGGTGAAGCTCCAATACTCTGGCCACCTAATGAAAAGAATTGACTCACTGGAAAAGATCCTGATGCTGGGAAAGATTGAGGGCAGAGAAGGGGATGACCGAGGAGATGAGAGGGTTGGATGGCATCATTGATTTGATGGACATGGGGTCACTGAGCAACTGAACAACAACAGCAACATTTTTAGGGGCCATTATGGCAACGGCACCCCACTCCAGTACTCTTGCCTGGAAAATCCCATGGACGGAGGAGCCTTGTAGGCTGCAGTCCATAGGGTCGCTAAGAGTCGGGCACGACTGAGCGACTTCACTTTCACTTTTGACTTTCATGCATTAGAGAAGGAAATGGCAACCCACTCCAGTGTTCTTGCCTGGAGAATCCCAGGGACGGGGGAGCCTGGTGGGGTGCTGTCTATGGGGTTGCACAGAGTCGGACATGACTGAAGCGACTTAGCAGCAGCAGCAGCATTTAGCCTACCACAGCCTCAAAGTTATCTCCCCAAAATATCATGTAGATACAAAGATGAAAATAATTAGTTTACAATGGAAAACCTGGCAGATACCACTTAAACCAGGTGATCAAGGTATCGTTAGCAACACATCTGGACATCATGTACCTCCGCAAAAGGATACAGCATCATTCCTGTCCTAGTCTTTCCAAAAATGCATAACCTCATCCCACTTGTAAGAAAACATTAAACAAATTCAAGTTCTGAGAGATTCTAAGAAATATCTGACCAGTGCTCCTCTGAAGTGTCAAGGTCATGGAAGACAAGAGTCTGAAGATCTGTCACAGTGGAAAGACTGAGGAAGGAAATGTACAATTAAATGCAATGTGGGGTCTGCACTGCATTCTGGAACCAAAATATGGACATCTGTCAGAAAACTGATGAAATCCAAATAAAACCTAATAGTTTAGTTAATAATGTTACACGGATGCTCCATTCTTATTTTTGTTAAGTGTTGTGTGATTTATTGGGCTTCCCTGGTAGCTCAGCTGGTAAAGAATCTGCCTGCAAGGCTGGAGGCCCAAGTTTGATTCCTGGGTCAGGAAGATCCCTTGGAGAAGGAATAGGATACCCACTCCAGAATTCTTGGGCTTCCCTGGTGGCTCAGACGCTAAAGAATCCGCCTGCAAGGCGGGAGTCCTGGGTTCGATCCCTGGGTCAGGAAGATCCCCTGGAAAAGGAAATGGCAATCCACTCTAGTATTCTTGCCTGGAGAAGCCTCATGGACGAGAAGCCCAGAGGGCTACAGTCCATGGGATCACAGTCAGACATGACTAAGCGACTAAGCACAGCTGTGATTTCTTAAGAAGTTAGTCTAAGGGGAAACTGGGTGAAGTCTATACAGGAACTTCGTACTATTTCCACAGCCCTTATTTAAGTCTCAAATAAACAGAAAACAAGACATTTTAAAGACAGGAAAAAGGGAATGACAAAATTAGGGAGGAAGACAAGGAGGGAGGGAGAAGGAATGAAACTATTAAGAATGGGATCGCTTCATTTAGGATCTTTGAGTGCCCTCTGCTGGTCACTAAGCTGAACATCGATGACATTCCCCTATCCTGGACTTTGTTATTACGCAAAGTAATTGTCCTTCTCTTTTCTTTCCAGTTGTTTACCTGCTCTGAAACAGTTCTCTCAAACCCAGGGTACCCTGCTCCTACTGATTTAAAGTATATTTCTTCCTCTAAAAACCCATCAAAGCCTCACTAGTTACTGAATCTTTCTTTTCTCTAAACAAAATTTTAGTTGTCCAGTGGCTCAGTCATGTCACTCTTTGCAACCCTACAGACTGCAGCATGCCAGCCTTCCTTGTCCTTCACTATCTCCCAGAGTTGGCTCAAATTCATCTTCATTGAGTCAGTGATGCCATCCAATCATCTCATCCTCTGTCATCCCGCTCTCCTCCTGCCTTCAATATTTCCTAGTGTCAGAGTCTTTTCCAATGAGTTGACTCTTCACATCAGGTGGCCAAAGGATTGGAGCTTCAGTTTCAGCATCAGTCCTTCCGATGAATATTCAGGGTTGATTTCCTTTTGGACTGACTGGTTTGATCTCCTTGCTGTCAAAGTGATTCTTGAGTCTTCTCCAGCACCATAATTCGAAGGTATCAGTTCTTCAACCTTCTTTAGGGTCCAAGTTTATATTACACATGACTACTGGAAAAACCATAGCTTTGACTATATGCATCTTTATTGGCAAAGTGATGTCTCTACTTTTTAATATGAAATTAAAAGTGTCTTTTAATTTCATGGCTGTAGTCACCATCCGCACCAATTTCAGAGCACAAGAAATCTGTCACTTCTTCCATTTTTCCCCTTCTATTTGCCATGAAGTGATGGGACCAGATGCCATGATGTTAGTTTTTTGAATGTTGAGTTTTAAGCCAGCTTGTTCACTCTCCTTTTTCACCTTCATGAAGACACTCTTTAGTTCCTCTTTACTTTCTGTCATTAGGGCATCTGCTTCAGCAATACGTGAACCATGAACTTACAGATGTTCAAGCTGGTTTTAGAAAAGGCAGAGGAACCAGAGATCAAATGGCAAACATCCGCTGGGTCATCGAAAAAGCAAGAGTTCCAGAAAAACTTCTATTTCTGCTTTATTGACTATGCCAAAGCCTTTGACTGTGTGCATCACAACAAACTGCAGAAAATTCTGAAAGAGATGGGAATACCAGACCACCTGATCTGCCTCTTGAGAAACCTATATGTAGGTCAGGAAATTGGACATGGAACAGACTAGTTCCAAATAGAAAAAGGAGTACATCAAGGCTGTATATTGTTACCTTGCTTATTTACATCATGAGAAACGCTGGGCTGGATGAAGCACAAGCTGGAATCAAGATTTCTGGGAGAAATATCAATCACCTCAGATCCCGCTGGCTTCACCTCCTGTGATGGCAGCACTCTCCTCCTGACGCAGAGGTGGCTGCCACGGTTCCAGCCCTTTCATCAGGAAACCGGGCTGTCTGGTCAACTTTGGGTCATGTCCACCTCTGAAGCCATTGCTGTGGGTGTGAGGAGCAGGAGGGGCCTCTGCAGCCTGTGCGGGAGCTGAGGTCAGAGGGGAGGGGTTGGGAGGGAAGGCTTTCCCCAAACAAAGCTACTTTGGGGGAAGATGAGTGGGCAGGATTTGATGNTCCGTTCTAAAGGAGATCAGCCCTGGGTGTTCTTTGGTAGGAATGATGCCAAAGCTGAAACTCCAGTACTTTGGCCACCTTGTGCAAAGAGTTGACTCATTGGAAAAGACTCTGATACTGGGAGGGATTGGGGGCAGGAAAAGGGGACAACAGAGGATGAGCTGGCTGGCTGGACTGACTCGATGGACATGAGTTTGAGTGAACTCCAGGAGGGAGGCCTGGCGTGCTGTGATTCATTGGGTCGCAAAGAGTCGGACATGACAGAACTGAACTGAACTGAACAATACAAAGCCTTCTCTTATTCCTTTCTCAACTCTGAACCAGTCCATTGTTCTAGGTCCAGTTCTGTTGCTTCTTGACCTACATACAGGTTTCTCAGGAAACAGAGAAGATGGTCTGGTATTCCCATCTCTAAGAATTTTCCAATTTGTTGTGATCCACACATTCAAAGGCTTTAGCATAGTCAATGAAGCAGATGTTTTTCTGGAATTCCCTTGCTTTCTCTATGATCAAAGAAATGTGGGCAATTTGATCTCTGGTTCTTCTGCCTATTCTAAATCAAGATGTACATATGGAAGTCCTCGGTTCATGTACTGTTAAAAGCCTAGCTTGAAGGATTTTCAGCATAACCTTACTAGCAAGCAGACTGAGGGCAATTGTATGGTAGTTTGATCATTGCTTGGCATTGGCTTTCTTTGGGACTGGAATGAAAACTGAACTTTTCCAGTCTTGTGGCCACTGCTGAGTTTTCCAAATTTGCTGACATGTTGAGTGCGGCACTTTAACAGCATCATCTTTTAGGATTTGAAATAGCTCAGCTGGAATTCCATCACCTCCACTAGATCTGTCTGTAGTAATACTTCCAAAGGCCCACTTGACTTCACCTCACTTCACTGGTGAGTGACCACATCATTGCAGTTATCCAGGTCATTAAGATCTTTTTTGTATAGTTCTTTTGTGTATTCTTGCCATCTCTTCTTAATCTCTTCTGCTTCTGTTAGGTACTTACCATTTCTGTCCTTTATTTTGCCCATCCTTACACGGAATATTCCCATGATCTCTCCAATTTTCTTGAAGAGGTCTCTAGTCCCATTCTACTGTTTTCCTCTGCTTCTTCGCACTGTTCATTTAGGAAGACCTTCCTACTGCTCCTTGTGCAAAGCCACGATCACTTCCTGGCTGAACTCTAAGACTGTCAGGTGCAAGCAAACCATCTAAAGCTCCTCCCACTGGCCATCCCACTGGACAACTGGGGACATCACAGGGTCACAGGGTACCCATCCAAGCCAGGGTACCCTGCTCCTACTGATTCATGGTTTCTTTCATCTTCTAAAAACCCATCAAAAGCCTCACTAGTGCCTGAGTCTAGTGAGCTAGACAACGAGGGCTGTGGAACAGAGGGTCAAAAGTGTTGGTGAGTCAGAGCCTCCAAAAGTGACAGATGTGAGCGTGTAAAGGATATAGTATACTGGGGGTACCATGTTTACTGACCTCTCAACTGTGGGATTGAGGGCCTGGCCAATAAAAGGCAAGCAATTTCCATTCATGATGTTTCACATTTGCATCCTCTAAAATTAGGAACTCACCGGGTTCAAGTAAATTGAATACAGTTCTTCATTAGGAAAAGATGGGAATTGCTTGTGGCAACTGACAGTGAACACCAGAAATATAGACTGGCAGGGTTCTGCCTGCATCTAGACCACAAGTTTTATTTAGTCCACCCAATATATATTTTTTAAGTTTTTAACAGGATGCTAATGTTTTGAAATCTGGAGGTGCACATTCAAAAATTAAGACTTCAGGTTTTTGATGGAAAAAAACCAAAATCTTTTGACCTGGCTGTGTTGGGTCCACATTGTTGCCCACCAACCATGTGTAGGAACTGAGGGGCTGCCGCCTTTCGACGGTCCCTGCTCTGCACTTCCTTCCCACCACTCACACAGGGTGCGTGTACAGCCAATACTCACACTGCGAGGTTCTGGTGTATTCTACGCCTCATCCCTGTGGCATTAGTGTTTGCACTCTCTGCTTTGTGGGAATACTACATACATGCTTTCAACAGCTAAAAGGACCTCATCTTCCCTCTGCACTTGATCTTAGCCAAAAGGCCACCTTCCAATATATAAACTCCTTAATAATTTTCATCCTTGGGACTTCCCTGGTGATCCAGTGGCTAAGACTCTGCTCTGAATGCAAGGGGCCCAGGATCGATCCCTGGTCAGAGAACTAGATCCCACATGCCACAACTAAGAGTTCACATGCCTCAACTAAGACCCGACAAAGCCAAATAAATTTTTAAAAATAATAATGTTTATCCTTCTTTTATACAAGTGACTATACCTCATTATAACTATTCTGCAAAAAAACAAAACACATATATTTCATCTTCTAAATTTCATTCTTTTACTCTTAATACTATCCTGTACCAATGGATCAGAATCACCTGGAAAGTTTGTTAAAACACAAATTACGCCCAGTAGTAACCAGGGCAAACTAAAGGGGGGGCTTTATATCTTCAGTGAAAGTACAGAGAATCAACACCCTGAGCAGGAAAAAACAACAAATCATCACATTCGCTCCTTTTACCTTTTATATTCCTGGGAATCACAGTCACCCAATCAGGTCCACTGGAGTTGATTGGCATTTTGATATTGACACCACTTGAAAGAGGAATAAAAAGAGTACAAGCTCAAATTTTTTTAATTTAAGGAATGAATTTATTTAAATGTAGGAACATTTATTTTTCGACATGTATCTTTATTTGCAAATTTTTAAATAGATGGGATTTCAAAGAGCTTTCTAAAGATGAAGTATCCTTATAAATGTTAATTCATACAATTGATAATTAATAAATTAGGTATCTTATGATAAGCAGGTTATGCGGACACATAAACTGAATGAGAATTAAACTGGCTCTTAGTTTTTCACTGCTTCACCCTTGGGTTGCAAACTCCAAAATGACAAATCTGTTTGGATCACTTAATCCCTTGGACTCAAGAGAATGGCTCACACTGATGACAATGTCTACTTTGTCACTACTTGGTTTTCAGGCTGCAAGACTATGGAGCATTAAGTCAGATTCCTTAAGCCTTGCCTAGAGCGGAATCCTAACTGGGGACTCATCCATCCCTCAAATGATCAATGTCAATCTTTCTCTTTTCCTTTTTAGTTAGCCTAATGCAAAATTTCAGATTTTTAGTAGAGTAAAAATGCAAAAATTAAAATCTATATTAGGATTCTGTCGAATGTTTTGTTTTCAAAAATCTATGCCACCTCAAACACTTTCCCAGCAAACTTCTAAAAAAGTAGAATTTTTAAAATGACTCTACTACAGATCTGGCGGGTTCTACTACATCAGCCAGCCTCATCCAGGCTATGCAAGTAAAGGCAAGGACAGACATTATTTTATCCTTCTGGATTCACAGGTGTTTTCTGGTTTTAATAGTAGGATTTGGTGTTAGGAACATTTAAAATTTTTACACTAATTTAGTTCTCTAACCTTTTCCCCACTCTTTTTCCACGTGGCATTTCAGTAAATTACAAGCTATGCTTCTTCCACTCTGCTAAGCCCCAAGGTAGACTGATAACACACTCCAAAAAGGGGGTAACTGAACACTCTTCATACAGAAGCAAAAAGTACACAGAAATAAAATGATCTGTTTACGATGTGTGTAAATGCTAAGTCTGACTCTGTGCGATTCTATAAACTGTAGCCCACCAGGCTCCTCTGTCCATGAGATTCTCCAGGCAAGAATACTAGTGTGGGCTGTCATGCCCTCCTTCAGGAGATGTTCCCAATCCAGGGATCAAATCTACATCTCTTATGTCTCCTGCATTGGTAAGTGGGTTCTTTATCACTAGTGCCACCTGGGAAGTCCTATTGATAAATAATGTGCCTAATTAAAGAATAAAACTAAAAACCTTTTGTATTGTGCCGCACACACACACACAAAAACCCCTAGGAAGACTAGTACGGTAAACATACTGGGAGCAGTGCGCCCTCTGCTGGGATTTTGAAAGCATGGCATGATTCTAGCAAACAATGTATTTAAACTTTTGTCACCAAAAGCTGACTATGGGAAAAACAAAAAACCAGAGCTTTATTTTAGAAGCTGCTGCAGACTACATGGACTTCCTAGGTGGCTCAATGGTAAAGAATCTGCCTGCCAACGCAGGAGATAACAGGAGATGTGGGTTTGATTCCTGGTCGGGAAGATCCCCTGGAGGGCATGGCAATCAACTCCAGTATTCTTGCCCAGAGTCCCATGGACAGAGGAGCCACAAAATAGTTGGATACGACTTAGCAACTAAAACAATAACAACCATCTCTACAAGGGAATATTTTTAAAGTATATATATAATTTAAAAATAAAAAGCATGTTACATTCTTTCAAATCATTATACTTTCTGACTATGTAATTTTTCTACCTTTTTTATTTCTTAGGAAGGTTATTTTATTTTAGGCACTAGTGATAAAGAACCAGTCTGTCAATGCAGGAGATGTAAGAGACTCGAGTTTGATCTCTGGGTAAGGAAGATCTCCTAGAGGAGGGCATGGCAACCCACTTCAGTATTCTTGCCTGGAGAATCCCACGGAAAGAGGAGCCTGGGGGGCTACAGTCCTGTCGATAGGGTCACAAAACGTCAGACATGACTGAAGCGACAGAGCATGCACACATGCACGCATATAATGTTGAAGAAAATGGAAATTTTACCTCATACTGGTTCTATATACTTCCTTCTGCATATTATGCCATATATTGATCATTATACTGAAAGAGTTTCATACCTATGTTCACAAAAAAGAATATGTGCTCAATAATGCAAAAATTTCAATAGCTTTTAACTTGAAAAATGCAACTCGTTGTGGTATTCCTGGTTTCCCATCAGTTCAGTTCAGTTCAGTCATGTCCAGCTCTTTTTGACCCCATGGACTGCAGCATACCAGGCTTCCCTGTTCATCACCAGCTCCTGGAACTGCTCAAACTCATGTCCATTGAGTTGGTGATACCATCCAAACATCTCATTCTAGGTCGTCCCTTTTTCCTCCTGCCTTCAATCTTCATGCTTACCATTAAATCAATCTAGCAATGTTACCATATTCCTACCTTTTCCTATCAATAAATGTTTATACGATTTTAACAACTAATAATGTGACACTTAAGACTTTTTTCAGTTTCTGAGACATGAAGCTAAAGTATTAGCTTGACTGTAAGACCTCTAGTAGCCCTGTTCTTAGATAATTTGTTTATCTGTTCTGTGAATAAGTGATCTTGCTTATACAGCTACAGACATGCTATGTAGTTCTGAAGTAAAAGATGTTAAGGTAAAAGAACAAAAATTTAAGGCATTTAATTTGAACTGAAATAAGCATGTGTGTGTGTGCGCATATGTATTAGTCGCCCAGTCATGTCCTACTCTTTGCAATCCCGTGGACTGTAGCCCGCCAGGCCCCTCTGTCCATGTGATTCTCCAGGCAAGAATACTGGAGTGGGTAGCCATTCTCTTCTCCAGGGGATCTTCCCAACCCAGGGATTGAACCCAGGTCTCCTGCATTGCAGGCAGATTCCTTACCATCTGAGCCACCAAGGAAATCCCTGAAATAAACATACTAATCACAAAATATAAATCTTTGTTAATTTTCTTACCACCTCTCCTGATTTGGGCCAAGTTTGGAGAGACGTAAGAAGCACATAACCAAAATAAGAAAGTCTCCTAAGTGGGACAAAGACAACGGAAAGGGACTCTTCAATCCCCACCTAGGACAAGGAGCACATACCTCTGGAAGAAAGCATTCTCTGCAGCAGTTAGGAGGCCCTTCAGGTATCCACCTTTGAAATGGTTAATTCTGCTACTGCAAGGGAGCTTCTTTGGTTTGAAGCAGAACCAGGGTTCTCCAGTGTAGAGGTCTGTGAAGTTGCACAGGGGAAGACTCCCTGGAAGACACACGTTACACTCTGTAGTTTCAGAAATCCTCCCTGACCGGAAGAGGCTCTTGAAATAGACCCTATCTGGTTTCTTTTCCTGCAGGTACTGAAGAACTCGGATCCCTTCACTGGGGTGGACCAGAGATATGGACACTTTAACTTGACCTGGCCAGAGCAGAGTAAAAAAGACCTTGTAAGATCCATTCTGGTAGTCCACCACTCTGCCCACGGCCCCCGCCTGTAGTTTAGGGGAGTGGATTCTGGCCTGCAGGTAGTCTCCACCGTATTTCTTGGGCTTTCTTTGAAAATCCTGCACATGAACCAGCACCTCTAGCTGGCTTCCCACCCTGAAGAAGGCTGCAGAGTTCAAGATGACAAAATAGCTGGAAGAAGGATCAGTGCTCTTCAAAAAGGGGACAGGGCCCACATCAGGCTCCTGCCACTGCAGGGCAGCCAATAAGGAGTCCTCCTCCAGGCGCTCCCGGCTGGACAGAATCTGGTGCTCATAGCCGCAGTAAGGATTCCGGCTGATCCTTATCACCTGGGAGGAAACAGACTGTCCACCACTGTCTATGAGTGTGGCTGAAGCGGTCTCATGGTCCAAGTACTGAAGAGAAAAACACAAACAACAGAAACCATAGCTATGACAAATCTTCTTACATCAACCAAATAAATCCCTGCTTCAGTTTAAATTTTAATAAAACTTACTTGGAAAAAGAAAAAAAAAAAGCTTTATTGGGATGACATTGTTTCAAAAAACCACAGCTCACCAATTTTATAAGGGTCTCACAGCAAATATCAGAGAAAAATCCCTTTGGTGCTTCCAGAAGGAGAAGGGGGAAAGGAATCATTCTGAAGAACAGCAGTTCTCTATCCTCAGGGGATATGTCCAAGACGCCCAGTGGATGCCTGAAACTGTGGGTAATACCAAACTCTGTATAAACTGCTTTTTCCTGTACATATATACCTATGGTAAAGTTTAATTTATAAATTAGGCTCAGTAAGAGTGAGTAGCTATTCCCTTCTCCAGTAGATCTTCCAAACCCAGGGACTGAACCTGGGTCTCCCACGTTGCAGGCACATTCTTCACCATCTGAGTCCCTAGGGAAGCTCTAGACAACAATAACTGATAATAATAAAAAAAACCACATTATAAAACTAATAATTTGCTGTAATAAAAGTTATATGAACGTGGTCTCTCTCTCTCTCTCAAAATATCTGGTCGTGGTGTCCTTGTCCGTCTTCTCATGATGAGGTGAAAGGTTAAAATGCCTACGTGATGAGACGAGGTGAGGTGAAGGACAAAAGCACTGTGATGCAGCGTCAGGCTACTACTGACCTTCTGACGATAATGTCAGAAGGAGGACCATCTGCTTCAGCTGACCCTGTATTGAGCCACGATGGTGTCAGTGGTTCAAGACCCTNTGCCTACGTGATGAGACGAGGTGAGGTGAAGGACAAAAGCACTGTGATGCAGCGTCAGGCTACTACTGACCTTCTGACGATAATGTCAGAAGGAGGACCATCTGCTTCAGGTGACCCTGTATTGAGCCACGATGGTGTCAGTGGTTCAAGACCCTGGGTGGGAGAGAGCAGGATGGGACAACAGCTGATCATGCAACTCAGGACAATGTACAATTTCATATGGGTAAGTTTGTTTATTTCTGGAATTTCTGCATTTAATATTTTCAGATTACAGTTAACCAGGGGTAACTGAAACCACACAAAGTGACACTGTGGATGGGCGACTACTGGATGTCAGAGTATTCTATTCTTTTTTTTAAACAAGGCCTGCCCTCAAGAAAAACTGTTTTACCAGAGCCTAACCTACTTGGGTTTTATCAGAGCCCAACCAAACTGAAGTAAAGGACATACCCAACACCAGTCCTTTCTAAACATTCCATCCAATTTAAGAGTTGCAGGGGTGAGACTAAGAAGCAGCTCTGACGTTCACAGACTCATTAAAGGACTGAGGATCACAGGATTATAACATGCTTCACCTCCCCCACATTTCATCTCCACATCATGAAAAGTCTATTTACTAGAGTTCCTTTTAGGCAGTACCTCATGTCCAGCTTTCAGCAAAAAATTACAAGACATAATAAAAGGAAAAGAACACACAGTTTGAAAACACAGATCAAGCATCAGAGCCAGACTGAGAAATGGCAAGAATGTTGGAATAATCAGACCATGAATTTGAAACAACTATAATTAATATGCTAAGGGGCTCTAATAGAAAAAGCAAATAATGTGCAAGAAATAACGGGCAATGTAAAGAAAGAGGTGAAAATTCCAAGAAGGAATCAAAAAAAAAAAAANGACTTCTCTAATGGTCCAGGGGCGAAGACTCCAAGCTCCCAATGCAGGGGAGGGCAGATTCAATCCCTTGTCGGGGAACTAGATCCCACAGACTACAACTAAAGATACCACATGCCACAGCGAAGACTGCAGATCCCTCAAGCCTCAGCTACGACCCAGTGCAGCCAAAACGGATGAATACAAAAGAATGCGAAAAGGTCAATTTGCTTAACTTTCCAATGATAACTCTATTTTAGGTCAGTGACAAGGACAACTTCAAGGTCCACCATATTTTAAAATTCAGAGCCCAGAGGAAACATCAGCAGTCATTCCTGGAGCCACTGTAAGGTGTGGACTGGAGTGAACCCTATGCTTGCCCATCCCACATTCATTTCACTGCTATTTACGGACTTGTCAGTTCAGGGCCTGACTGTTCAAAGGATAATCCCAAGTGACTGATTCAGGAATGGGCCTGTGACCCAGTTGTATTCTATAAAAAGCTGCTGGAGGATTCTGAGGGATGCATGCACCCAAATCCAGACATCACCAGTACTCTGGGAACAGCTCTCTGTTTTTACTTGCCAATGAAAAAAATTGTATCTCAAGGTGGACATGTGTAAGAAAACAACTACCTGCTGCTGTGTAGCAACGTAAAATCCAACCATGAAAGTGGATACCATAGATAATGCATGAAGGAGGGCACAGCTGAGAGACTTACAGAGAAATGGAGCCTAAACTATGCCCAACCTACCTCCTGACTTCTATTCTAAATGACTATTATTCCTTAATATCAAAACCAGATTGAAACAGCTTTCTTTACTTGCAGCCAAAAGCCCTAAAACACTGGCATTGTTTTCATAATCAGAAAACATATATATTTAAAATATCAATAAATACGGAAAAAACAAATAAATATAGGCAATGCTCAATAAGAGTTTATCAGAAAAATAACAATGAATTCTCCCTACAACCGTCTGCTAGATATCAAAACATATACTTCCTTCTCATATATGATATGAGAGGATGGTTTCTACCTACATCACTCTAATATCCACTCTAATATCTAATATCCAGGTAGATAATCATATCTACCTATCATACCATATCTACCTTTCTGCTACTTTCTTATAAAGACCCACATGATAATATTGGGCCCACCCAAATAATCCTGAATAATATCCCTACCTCAAGATCCTTAACTTCAACTTGTCTGCAAAGTTCCTTTTATTAGACAACATATTCATAGGTTCTGGAAATTCAAACACTGACATCTTTGGGGGCCTTATTCAGCCTACCATTTTTACCAATGTGGCATTCAGAGACTTTTAGAAATTCAGAAATCTGTGAATTTACTATAGTAGTTGTGTTTAAAATCATCTAACTAGAGGGGTTTTTCTTTGTGGATTTCATTTGTTTCTTTACTTATATAACTGAATTTGACCGTATCTTAGGAAATGTGGGGATTGGGTTGTGATACACCTGAGATGGAGCAGACAAGAAGTCTTAGGATTTGCATTTTTCAAAAGCCCCATGAATTGTTTTTAATATATTCAACTTTCATTCAATAAATATTTATTAATGTTTCAGAAGTTGAAGAGTTTAAAGTATCTAATCACATCTTATGTTGGAAAAATAAGTGTAATAGTTGTGACAAAGGAAATATTTCTTTCTTAAATTGCAAAACACTCTACGTATACAATATAAAGGAGACTAACCTGAGAGTGAGATGCAAAGACAAAAACATGAAGGAGACCTGTGACCAATGGAAAGATTATTTGCTGCATTCAGTATTTGCTTGTTTCATTTATCNAGGAAATATTTCTTTCTTAAATTGCAAAACACTCTACGTATACAATATAAAGGAGACTAACCTGAGAGTGAGATGCAAAGACAAAAACATGAAGGAGACCTGTGACCAATGGAAAGATTATTTGCTGCATTCATTATTTGCTTGTTTCATTTATCTTAACCAGCTCTGAATGTGGCACATCTGAAAATGCTTTTTCTCCCCTCATCATTGTAATGGCTAATTTTCTTATGTGATATTTTTAATTAAAATTGAGTCTATACTTTTTAGAAAATGCTCAGATACTCTAATTGCAAGCAAAGCACAGTCACAATCGGAAGCCTAGGATGGACCAGGGATTAAGGGATGGCAGACGGCCAAGGTTCAAGCCTTTCCCACTCCCCACCCTGCACCCCAGGCTTCTTTAACTATTAATGTCACAGTAATAAACTGAATGGTTTAAAAGTCATGACAATATTCTCAGCCTGGACGAGATGACATCTTTAGACAAGGCAAAGTGTTTCACCACACTCCACAAAAAGATCTGTTTATATAATTTTAAATGTCCTACGTCATTTCTTACTTGCCATCTCCCTTCTCCATTATTGTTTGGTTTGTGTTCATGCAGACAGTTGGAGCTGTTAGTGGACATTCTCTAAAAGTTTCTAAGAACCACAGCAGGACTATTAAGAAGGTTTCTAACAATAATTCCTAATATTCCTTCCTGACTGCAATAATATTAATGATGTGGACTATGGTTTACCCATGGAGTAGGAAATGGCAACCCATTCCAGTATTCTTGCCTGGAAAATTCCATGGACAGAGAAGCCTGGCGGGTTGCAGTCCATGGGGTCACAGAGAGTCGGACAGGCCTGAGCACCCATGAATGAATGGCTTACCCTCTCAAGTCTCTCTTTCTCCCTTTTCCTACCTCCCAGCCATCCTAGACCTCCTAGACATATACAACCATCTTCTCTATTCTTACACCCAGACTGTTGAATGCAGTAAAATACATATCCTCACAAAACCAATGCAGATAAGCACCACACACACATGTGATCTGGAAAGTCACTGTCCCTCCATCATCCTGCAGGATAAAGCTCCATCCCCCACTCCCATTCTTTCAAGCTCATCTATCCCAGTCTTCTGGGCACCACCTTCCTCCCACCTTCCACCTCCCGTCTAGACAAGAAATTCCCTCAATGTCTCACCTTCCAGCAGTAGATGTTACCCACATTACCACCCATTATGACAATTTTCCCTCTTACATCAGAGGAAGGAGCACATCTCCCCCTACATAATAATAAAATGGTAACAAGAACACACACTATGAAACGTGTCCCTCACCCTACATCATTATGTGCTCCGTCTGTGCTCTAGGTCCCATCCTCTCCAGCTCTCCTTTGTCCACTAAACCTTCTCTCCAGCTTTTCTATTAAGTCTTTCCCTTCAGTTTCAAGTCTCCCAGACTTCTGCTTGCAACCAAGAGAGAAAAATGGTGAGACTTACTCTTCCACCTGAAACAGTGGTTCTCCAGACACGTTAGACAACAAAAGAAATGATGCCTGAAAGATGGGAAATGAAGGAAATGATTCCTATGATTGCTTGCCCTTTGCTGACAACCGGAAAGATGGGAAATATAGAAAATGATTCCTGTTAGTGTTTGCCCTCTGCTGACAGCCTTGAGAGCATCTCCAGGCTGCAGCAGTACGACAGAACCCAGTAGGAGCCTGGTGAACCCCCTAAATTGAGGAGATGGAGCTGAGCGTCTTAAAGTCGATTAGAATCCATAGGACAGTAACAGGAGAAGAGAGCTACACACAAAGAGAACTCAGGAGAGAGTCTCAGGACTCTGCAGAGAGTCCTAAATAAGTATTCAGCAGAGTACTAAAGAGCATATGTGTGTAAGCAAACTCCTAGAGGCTGGGGAAAGAAACACCTGAAAGGATAAAAGAGAACAGTATAACCTGAACTACCTCAGGGCCGGGATGTTGGACAAACAGTCAGTCCACAGCAAAATCCAAAGAGCAAAAAGATACCAGAATTAACTTGGACCTGTCACCTGAGAAGTACCACAAGCCAACAAAATTAAAAGAACAGCATCATTTTAGATAGGAAATACTCCATAAACTTCAGTGCTATGTGAGTTCATGAAGGGAATTTTTAGCAGAGAAGGGGAAAGGGGACTATTACTAAATACCTTCTTGGCACCAGGCACTGTAAGGGTTCCATTATATGTGGTCCCCACCTTGAGAGCCACACAGTCTTTATAACATTCACCATGAACTCCTTCCCCTGAAAATCTCCTTCAGTTTTTTGCCTGAGTCAGATGAAAAGGTGAAAAGGAGTCAGATGAAAGGGCCCCTCCTTGAAAGGCTTTCTTTCATCATTCTAAAGCTACTGAACAGTAGTGTTGGAGAAGGCTACTGAGAGTCCCTTGGACTGCAAGGAAATTAACCCAGCCAATCTTAAAGGAAACCAATCCTGAATATTCATTGCAAGGACTGATGCTGAAGCTGAAGCTCCAATACTTTGGCCATCTGATATGAAGAGCTGACTCATTAGAAAAGACCTTGATGCTGGGAAAGATTGAAGGCAGGAGGAGAAGGGGATGACAGAGGATGAGATGGTTGGATGGCATCAATGACTCAATGGACATGAGTTTAAGCAAGCTCTGGGAGATGCTGAAGGACAGACAAGCCTGGCATGCTGCAGTCCACGGGGTCACAAAGAGTGGGGCACGACTGAGCAACTGAACAACAACACAGTAACTCACTTTCTTTTCTCTGCAATACTTCTCACAATTTCTAATTATCGTTTATTATTATATTTTATGCTTACTTATAACTCATATTTTCTCCCACGAACATTTAGCATATGAACTCCATAGTGAAGAAATCACTGCACCCTTGGTGACTAGCACAGTATATAACCATTGAAGGCACTCCAATACTTACCGAATAAATGAAAACAAGAACTGTGACCAGGATTAGTTTCCCGATGATCAATATTTTCCAGGCTCATTAGCCCCAAATCCCCTGATGTGGTTCCCTTAGTTATGAAGAAGCATGCTGAGGACTCACCTCTACCTGAGTAACATTGACGACCAGCACCACCACCATCAACACTGCAAGCAGACAGCAGAACAGCCGTAGTTTGAAGAAGTTGATCGACATTGTCTGGCTGTGTCTTGATCACCCATGGCCGACCCATGGCTTCTTTCACTCCTCAAAACTCCATGTCTTTACAGATGGCTAACAAACACATGAAAAGATGCTCAACATCGCTCATTATTAGAGAAATGCCTATCAAAACTACAATGAGATATCACCTCACATCAGTCAGAATGGCCCTTATCAAAAAGTCTACAAACAATAAATGCTGAACAGGGTGTGGAGAAAAGGGGACACTCTTGCACTGACGGTGGGAATGTAAACTGATACAGACAGCCCCTATGGAAGACGGTATGGAGATGCCTTAAAAAACTAGGAGTAAAACCACCATATGACCCAGCAACCCCGCTCCTAGCCTTATACCCTGAGGAAACCAAAATTGAAAAATCACATGTATCCCATTGTTCACTGCAGCACTATTTACAATAGCTAGGACATGGAAGCAACCTAGATGTCCACTGACAGATGAATGNCCATATGACCCAGCAACCCCGCTCCTAGCCTTATACCCTGAGGAAACCAAAATTGAAAAATCACATGTATCCCATTGTTCACTGCAGCACTATTTACAATAGCTAGGACATGGAAGCAACCTAGATGTCCACTGACAGATGAATGGATGAAGTAGTCATGGTACATATACACAATGGAATATTACTCAGCCATAAAAAGGAACAGCTTTGAGTCAGTTCTAATGAGGTGGATGAACCTAGAACCTATTATACAGAGTGAAGTCAATCAGAAAGAGAAAGATAAATATCATATTCTAATGCATATATACAGAATCTAGAAAAATGGTACTAAACAATTTCTTTATAGGGCAACAGTGGAGAAACAGACATGGAGAATAGACTTATGGACATGGGGAGAGGGGAGGGTGTGTATGGAAAAAGTAACATGGAAACTTACATTATCATATGTAAATTAGATAGCCAACAGGAATTTGCTGTATGGCTCAGGAAACTCAAACAGGGCTTCTATATCAACCTAGAGGGGTGGGATGGGGAGAGAGATGGGAGGAAAGTTCAAAAGGGAGGGGATATATGTATACCTATGGCTGATTCATGTTGAGGTTTGACAGAAAACAAAATTCTGTAAAGCAATTATCCTTCAATAAAAAATTTTTAAAAACTCCATGTCTTTGCTTTTCTGAGCTGCAGATAAGCTTTCAGTTTGATCTGCTTCTTTTCTGTTTAGTTCATTAAGAGTTCTTTGTATAGAAGAGCAACCAGTATGGATTTAAAAAGCACATTTTTCTCCGAAGGATTCCTTCAAAGAGNTTTTTAAAAACTCCATGTCTTTGCTTTTCTGAGCTGCAGATAAGCTTTCAGTTTGATCTGCTTCTTTTCTGTTTAGTTCATTAAGAGTTCTTTGTATAGAAGAGCAACCAGTATGGATTTAAAAAGCACATTTTTCTCCGAAGGATTCCTTCAAAGAGGAGAGATGAGCAAACAGATTATCAATTACGACAGCTTAGGGTGGAGTAAAAGGAAAGATACTGTATTTCCTCTTTCTTAACCTTACCCAAGGCCCAGAGTCATAAGAGAAAGCAAAGAGCCACAGCACAGTAGGAACTACTCCACATTTGGACAGTTTACTCAAACCCAGCTCCAGGTTTTCACGTAAATAGAGATATTTCTCCTGGCTTCCTATTTATGTTTTAACTTTTAAGAGAGCAAAGAAGAATATCTTCAGATTCTTAGCAATTACAAAATTCACGTGTTAATTTTTTAAAGAGGTCTAAATAAATAACTTCCCTTCCTTTACAGTTTAAATTTTATTACATTCAGTTCTNCTTAAGGATAACAATGTACCATACTTTTGGATTCCTTCCCAGTACTCAGCTCTTCGCATGATATATGTTGATTCAACAATCCACACAATGAATAATTACAGAGGCCTGGTGCTTCCCTGGTATCTCAGTGGTAAAGAATCCACCTGCCAATGCGGGAGTCACGGGTTTGATCCATGGGTCAGGAAGATCCCCTAGAGAAGGAAATGGCAACCCACTCTAGTTTTCTTGCCTGGAAAATCCCATGGACAGAGGAACCTGGTGGCTACAGGCCATGAGGTCACAAAGAGTCGGACACAACTGAGCAACTAAACAACAACTCTGTATTGCACACTGTACTAAGTGCCGAAATCCTCCTGGCAAAGCTTACACTCATATTAGGTAAAAGGTATTTCCCTCCTAAATTAAAGAGAAAGAAATCTCCCACTCCTGGCCACCTCCAGAGATGCCAGGTAATGTGAAAGACTGCACTTAACCATTTCATGGCCCCAAATCACCAGCCCCTCTCCAAGACCCATCTACCTACCCACCCTGAAATGCTGCAAATTCTAGGAAGGAAATGATTGTGAGATAAAGGAAATAACTCTGTCACCAGGGCCCCAACTGCTCCTCTGCAGAAACCCTTCTCAAGGAGTTGGCCATAAGAACCATAGGTTTCCCTGATGGCCAGAGGGAGAAGAGCAAAGATGATACTGCAGAGAAGCTCAGCTGTACCACTGCAGCCATGGTCTACCTACTGCACGAAGGCCAGGCGTCCAGAGGATGTCTGTGTGGCTCAAGCTGGTCAGAAGCAGCACAGCAATGGTGCAGAAGGATGGTGAGGCCTGGAGACCTCAGAGCTATAGGAACAAAAGGCCTTATAGGCAGCAATGCAAATATGCAAGAAGGCCCTCACAGGCAGGGACTTCGGATGAAAATCCTCATGGAGGGTCATGCCTGGAAAAGACCTACTTCCTGCTACAAGTAGGTGGAATGCTGAGACTGAAAGATCCATCTGTACACCTAAGTAGATACAGCCTGAGGCGTACTAGCCAGACCTCTGTTTAAAAAGACATAGACTAAAATGTTGATAGTTGTCATCTTTGGGCAGGTTTTGTTTTTCTCCTTCATCTCCACCAGGAAATATAAATCATAAATATAAAGAATCAAGCTGGTTTCTAAAAGTAATAATTAAAAGGGAGCCATAAGGAGAAATAAGGCATTAAATCAGACACAAGAAAACAAATTTAAAATGAAAGATTCCAAAGTGAAAAAAGAAATCTCTAACAGATTTTTGGGGTTTTCCCACAAATATAAAACCTAGGCATTATAACAAGAAATCTATCTGCAAAGAGAGCAGGAAAATATTATTTGGTAACTCAAACTGCCTTAGAATTGAGTAAGAACAATAGTGCTAGATAGGAATGACTCTAAAAACTTTCCAAGATCAAATCCAAAATATAAATATATAATTGAGCTTAATTTATCTTTTTTTTTTGAAATTTCCAGTTCCCAAGAAGAGCTACTTATTGAAACTAAGAAATTAGGGTTTACTTTCCTTCAGTGTAAAGTCTGAACTCAAACAATCATGATAGACTTTATTCTTTTCTTGTCACATTCGAAGCACACGTTGATGTTTTTCATTTTTATACCATTCTTCCTGCTGCAACAGAGATAAGTACATGAAACACAGGTTAAAGATACTGAAAATGAAGTAAAGGAAAATATATTTGAAATCAAGAATATAATTTTAAAAGCAAGCGATGTACAAAGATTTCAGGACAAAGTACTGGCTAAAGTAAGGATAGGAACATTTGCTTGCCTAGCACTAAAAAAAAAAAAAAAGACCTGACTATTTATATTCACAAACTTACACAGAGCAAATTACTCTCAGATCTGAGCTGAAGGTCAAAACCTTATAAATAGCAATATAATTGTAAAATATATAAAACCTTCGTATGTTTTTGTGTTTTTTGTTTTTTGTTAATTGAAGTATTAGTTGATCTACCATGTTATGTTAGTTTTGGGTATACAGCAAAGTGAGTCAGTTATACATATACATACCCCCAACCCTTTTAAGATTCTTTTCCCATAAAGGCTTTACATTACATATAGGCTTTACATTCTCATATAGGCTTTACTCATTACAGAGTACTGAGTTTCCTATGCTATACAGCAGGTCCTTATTTTCCTTAAAGATTAGAATAATCATGCACTTCAATGCTCCATCCTACCACTAGAGAAAACAAGAGGTACTGGACACGTCTAAAAGTTGTGATCACTCCATGAGGATTCTCAACTTCAGCACTTTTGTTTTCAAATCTCTCTGAAGTGTTAGAACACACTTACTCATGCTTCATATTTATGTTCAAAGAACAAGCAAAAAGTAAAATCCATGATGTGCTGGGTCTGTTTTGTCAAATTTTGATTAAGACTGTTTACGTGCCAAACTAAATTCGTTATGACCTGTGGCAAACCTATACTGACTGCCACTAGTCCAAGGTATTGGACTTCCTTCCACTTCTGCTTTAGGAAGTCAGATATCTAATAAGTGAAAGTGAAAGTCGTTCATTCGTGTCTGACCCTTTGCAACCACATAGGCTGTCCATGGAATTCTCAAGGCCAGAATACTGGAGTGGGTAGCCTTTCCCTTCTCCAGGGGATCTTCCCAACCCAGAGATCAAACCCAGGTCTCCCACATTGCAGGCTGATTCTTTACCAGCTGAGCCACAAAGGAAGCCCAACCTAATGAAAAGCTGGCTTAAAACTCAATATTAAAAAAACCAAGGTCAAGGTATCTGGCCCTATCACTTCATGGCAAATAGAAGGAGAAAAGGTGGAAGCAGTAACAGATTTCCTCTCCTTGGGCTCTAAAATTGTTGCAGATGGTGACTACAGCCAAGAATTTAGAAGATGATTGCTTCTTGCAAGGAAAGCTAAGACAAACCTAGACCGTGTATTAAAAATCAGAGACATTATTTTACCAACAAAAGTCCATACAGTCATGGCTATGGTCTTTCCGGGAGAAGGAAATGGCAACCCACTTCAGTATTCTTGCCTAGAGAATCCCGGGGACAGAGGAGCCTGGTGGCCTGCTGTCTATGGGGTCGCACAGAGTCGGACAAGACTGAAGTGACTTAGCAGCAGCAGCATGGTCTTTCCAGTAGTCATGTATGTATGTGAGAGATAAAGAAGGCAGAGCACCAAAGAATTGATGCTTTCAAACCATGGTGCTGGAAAAGATTCTTGAGAGCCCCTTGGACTGCAAAGACATCAAACCAATTTTGATCAGGTTTGAAGGAAATCAACCCTGAATAGTCATTGGAAGGACTGATGCTGAAGCTGAAGCTGCAGTAATCTGGCCACGTGATGGGAAAAGCTGATTCATTGGTAAAGACCTTGATGCTGGGAAAGACTGAAGGCAGGAGAAGGGGATGACAGAGGATGAGATGGTTGGATGGCATCACCGACTCAAGGACATGAGTCTGAGCAAGCTCCAAGAGATGGTGAAGGACAGGGAAGCCTGCTGTGCTGCAGTCCATGGGTCCCAGAGTCAGACATGACTTGGCAACTGAACAACAATGACATCTGACTTCCTACTCCCATCTCACTTGGAGTTACAATCATCAGTCACACAAATAAAATACTTGAGTTTGGTACTAAAAAGAAAATGAGGCAGCAACTCCACACTCTAGAGGGCGAATGTTCTTAGACAACCATTTCACAAAAACAGTATATTATCATACAACCACACGTCTAGTTTCTGGGACAGTCCTCATCCTAAATACTCTGACCTGCTAGCCACATAAATGTACTTATCAGAGCAAGTATATGGAATTAGAATTTGGAATACAAGGACACCCATATAAAAGACAATTTACACACAATATACCTATATTTGAATTCTCCTAGCTCAAACTCTCCAAAGAGCAGCTGTATTTCATAGGGTACTGTGTAAGACTTTGAAAGTTAACAGGGCAATGTCTAGAGAAAAAACTGGAGACTCATCCAAGACCATGAAAATAATGGGTCAACCAAATGAGATCATCTTTGAACAAAAATGAAACAGGGACAGAAGTCTGCACATGGACAGACATCTGCAGGACTTGCTTCCTGATTTCATTCCACAGACCCCCTTCTCTTTCACGTACCCCCACCTCACATGCCCAAAATGCTGATTCACCTAGGCCTTTTCTTATCCTTTTAAAGCAGCACTAATGCTTTCATAATTTCCCCCTGGGGTGGGGGGTGGTGGTGGTGATGGGAGTGACCACAGGACAGAGAAGTACACAAATCAAATAAGTCACAAAGTCATATATGCTGTAAGAAGAAAATAGGGCATGTTTTTAATGCCCTATTAAATCATGGTAGTCCTTAATCTCACATGCCCATTAATATCATCTGGAAGCTTATACAAATACCAATGCCTGCACAACACTCCATCAACTGGATCAGAATCCATTGGAGTAGGGCCAGAGAAACAGCTTTTTATTTAGTGTCTGCAGATAATTATCATAACACAGCCAGGTAGGGGAACCACTGGTACAGAGTGGCCAGAGGGTGCCATTTGTACAAATTGGTCAGGGATGGCCTTTCTAAAACGATGTTTCCATTGTAACTTACATCGTCCCTCCAGGACAATTCGATTCTGGGTAAATGGGGAGAGCCTACTTCAGTGATATGTCCCTTCGTTTCCTTTCTCAGAAACAAATAATAGCACTGTATCAGGACCAGAGAGACCGTGAGGATAACAGGCACAAAGAAGGTATTAAACACAGTCAAAGGAAAGCGGAGCCCAAACGCTATGGAGGAACATTGTGCTGTTTTACTCTGTGGATTGAGACAATTGATTATCACGGTCTGGGAGTGCTGCCAGCTTCAAACACACGCTAATGTTCCAAGAGATAATTAATCACAGTAAGGAGCAGGACCCATCAGAACAGTGTGTTCCTTTATTTTTAGAAAATGAGGCAACAATCCTCCCCTAGGGTAAACAACGAAAACAAGGGAAATTTTACAATTACAAATTTTGTATAAATCCTGCCTGAGAATCCCTCTTACCACCACCCTGGTGGTCTTTGATCGAGTAGAGACGAGCGACAGGCCAGGCTGAGTCTCCACATCACACCTTGTAAAAGTCACACTCTACCCAAGCGACCTAAATCTGATGTCCCCAAACGACAGTAAAATCAGAACAATCCAATGCCTGAGAGGACACCCAGCCAAAAGGCAGCTGGGGCTCTAAGCAGCGATGAGACTGGAGGTAGGGGCTGAGGAGGGAGCCGTCTCCAGGTGTTCGGTACTCGTTCAGAAAAAGTGTCAGGGGGAAGGGTCTTCAGCTGCCCCCAACTCTGGGCTCCGCCGCGCTGCGGCTGCTCCCGCGGGTATTGTGGCAAGTCTAGAAAGCCGAGGATGGAAATGCTCGCGCCCTGCCCCGCCCCGGGACCGGCTGCTGCTCGAGCTACTCCGGACCAGCTCCAGGTCTGCCGTGCCTTGGGCCGGAGGCTCGCGTTCCAGGCTCAGGTCCCCCAGCCATCATCACCCCAGGGGCGGCAGCTCGTCTGCATCGGGCCGGGAGCTCGGGAGCCAAAGCGCGGAGAAAAGGGTCTTAGCAGCCGAGAGGGGTCCGTGAGGAGCCAGGCAGTGGTTCGCTCCGGCGGCAGGGGCCCATCCCGGCGCTGGAGCACTAGCCGCAGGCCCGCACTCACCTCCATCCAGGTCCGGCCTCCCGCCGTGCGCTCTCCAGCTGCTCGGGACCAGGACACCCCGCTCAAGAGCCGCAGCACCAGTCCGCCCGGCCCTGGCTTCCTGGCCCCGCTGCGTCGTCTCACCCCCGACCCCCGGCTGCGATTGGTCCAGCTCTGGGAGGGGCGGGGCCGAGGGTGCTGACTGACAGCCGCTGCCTTGGAGCGCGGAGCGTTGCCCAGAGCCGAGACGCTGAGTTGACCTCCGCGGAGCTCCTGGCAACTTTTCTCCCTCGCGAGGGCGTCCTGCTGCTGTCGCCTTTGATCTGAGCTCTGCCCACTATCGGGACCCGGCTCCTGTCGCCTTCGAACATCAGAGTGTCCCAGGGAGCAAATGGAGATGCCCCTGCTTGGGCCGTCTTTCCTCTCAGTGGCGCAATGTTTTGTTCCCTTCATGGATCTGCCAAGCTCGAGCACAGAACAGGCTGGTCCTTGAGTCTTTCCTTACTTGAAATTAGTCGACGTATTTTCTTATCCCTGAAAACAACCTCGTTGCTTTTATTCTCCTTGTATGTGACCTAGCAAAAAGGCCTGAATACTAAACACCAGCACCACTCCCACCGAAAAACCACTTAATCCTAGTTTGGACTTTCTTCTAAGCCTTAAAACGTCCGCAGCAACTATGTGAAATTCAGGAACTGAAAGGAGTACTTCGAAGACAGAAGCAATTGCTCGGGAATCCTGAAGGGATGGCGGGGCTGCGCTGTTTTCCTCAGAGCTAGAAGCACAGGGCTGTGGTATTAACCAAGTTCATCCCAGCAAAAGGCAGGCTCCAAAAGCAGACTGCCCAGACTGTTGTCTCAAGGTCAGAATATTTGACATTTACTGACCACAATGGACTCTATGTGCTCATTCAGAAGTTTTCAAGGCAGACATGTATGCATGAGTGACCCGTATGACTGAAATAAAAGGAGGTTCTACGTGAGGCAACCTCTTCTGGAGTAACCATTTCATTCTTCTTTCTCGAGGGTCAGCCTTTCCTATTCATAAAAGGTGATTTCTGTTCCTCCGTGCCTAAGGATCTGCAGCCCAACGTGATAGACTTCTGCTCTGATTAAGTCCTGTGTTGCATACATGGATTCCCTGACACCTGTGTTTCCCAGTCTGGCTGTCTGGCAAGTGGCAAATATTTTAAACAGGACATACTGACTTCTAGATGGTTTCGGACCACCTTAGTGATCTTTACTAACTCCCAAGCACACAGGCACTCATAACCCCAAGGCATTTGAGTTATCTTATATTTTATAGTCTGAGAACCAGACATGGAGAAACAGACTGTGTCAAAATTGGGAAAGCAGTACCTCAAAGCTATATATTGTCACCCTGCTTATTTAACTTAAATGCAGGGTACATCATGCAAAATACCAGGCTGTATGAATCACAAGCTGGAATTAAGAATGAAGGGAGAAATGCTAACCATCTCAGCTATGCAGAAGGAGATTAGCCCTGGGATTTCTTTGGAAGGAATGATGCTAAAGCTGAAATTCCAATATTTTGGGCACCTCATGCGAAGAGTTGACTCATTGGAAAAGACTCTGATGCTGAGAGGGATTGGGGGCAGGAGGAGAAGGGGACGACAGAGGATGAGATGGCTGGATGGCATCACTGACTCGATGGACGTGAGTCTGAGTGAACTCCGGGAGATGGTGATGGACAGGGAGGCCTGGCATGCTGTGATTCATGAGGTGGCAAAGAGTCGGACACGACTGAACGACTGAACTGAACTGAACTGAATGGCAGAAAGTGAAGAGGAACTAAAGAGATCCTTGATGAAGGGGTAAGAGGAGAGTGAAAAAGATGACTTAAAACTCAACAGTCAGAAAACTAANATGAGGTGGCAAAGAGTCGGACACGACTGAACGACTGAACTGAACTGAACTGAATGGCAGAAAGTGAAGAGGAACTAAAGAGATCCTTGATGAAGGGGTAAGAGGAGAGTGAAAAAGATGACTTAAAACTCAACAGTCAGAAAACTAAGTTCATGGCATCCAGTCCCATCATTTCATGGCCAATAGATGGGGGAAAAGTGGAAACAGTGACAGATTTTATTTTGGGGGGCCCCAAAATCACTGTGGACAGTGACTACAGCCATGAAATTAAAAGACACTTGCTCCTTGGAAGAAAAGCTANCTACTCCAGTACTCTTGCCTGGAAACGCTGCAGTCCATGAGGTCGCTAAGAGTTGGACACGACTGAGCGACTTCACTTTCACTTTTCACTTTCCTGCATTGGAGAAGGAAATGGCAACCCACTCCAGTGTTCTTGCCTGGAGAATCCCAGGGACGGGGGAGCCTGATGGTCTGCCGTCCATGGGGTCGCACAGAGTCGGACACGACTGAAGTGACTTAGCAGCATATAACGTTAGTCTTTTTGTTTACGTTTTTTCCTAAAAGTTTCATTTATTATTTATTTTTGCCTGCGTTGGGTCTTTGTTGCTGTGCATGGGCTTTGTCCAGCTGTGGCGAGCGGAGCTACTCTTTGTTCTGGTGCACAGGCTTCTCACTGCAAGTGGCCTCTCTGGTGCACAGCTTGGGCTCTAGAGCTCGGGCTCAGTAGCTGTGGTGCACAGGCTTAGCTGCTCCACAGCATGTGCCATCTTCCAGGACCAGGAATCAAACCTGTGACTCCCGCATTGCTGGGCAGATACTTAACCACTGGACCACCAGGGAAGTCTCTATAACGTTAGTATTTTAAAGCCCATGTAAAACACCCACATTAAAAGAACAAATGAAGTTATTTTAAATCTCAGGCTGCCAGGCTGCTAGGCTCTCCCCACTCAGGAAATGACTAGCAAGCAATGCAGCTGCTGGGGAGGAAACCAGACTGCACTGCAAGGTTTGGCTCCTCTGCAAGACCGCTGTGGTGACCAGGGCCCCAGGGATCCAGAAACGTGTCTGCAGCACTCTCTCCAATCCTGCTAACTCTGCAGGAAAGTCTCATCAGCCACTACAGATAAATGTGCTCACCTCTGCTTGCTCAGAATCTTCTCGAGCTTGGCATCCTCTGCAGTTTGAAGGCCCAGCGTAGAAGTGAGAGGACAGACTGTAGCCAGATACTGGACAAGCTGGATGTGCTGGCCAGGCCGATACGCTCTCCCCTTGCCTTGACTATACAGCCATTCAGCTTTTAAACTGGAATTGGGGGACAGAAAGAAGGGCTGGCACTGGGGTAGACAAGATACATTTTCAAGCAATAATGATCTTCCTTCTTAATTTGCCTTTCCAGCATCACTAGATGTTTTTCGTGTTTTAAAATTTAAGTTAAAAAGAAAAATTATATTCCAGCATCACTAGATGTTTCTCATCTATAACATTTAACTTAAAAAGAAAAATTATCCTCTGCTTTACTCTCCTTACTCTTGTAATGGTTTAAACATTTTTTCTTGCTTAGGGGCACTTCCAATGATCTGTACTAAATGGTTCCAAATGTTTTAAAATTACCTTCAAAGAAGCAATAAGTATTCCCTCCATTCACTGTCAAACTGAAGTACCTAAATACATAAATTGTGTTTAAATCCATTAGTTCCTAATGATAGTTTTTTTTAAAGCCAACTGGTCACAGTTGAAGGACACTAGTGAGCTACCATCTCCTAATTTTTAAAAACTGATAAAGGGGGAGAGTTAAATATTATTAATTCCATCTTTCCAATACAAACTATACCAATGAGTAACCAAATAGTTACTTCACAAAGTATTCCAGCTTATTTAAAAATGAATTATAGAATTAAAATTTCACCATTTTGCAACTCTCAATGAATTAATGGATTTAGGTACTGATCATTAATAGCTTCTCATAACATAAGAGACAACCAGATACCATGTGCCTCTCAACAGGACCCAAAACGTTGTCCTGGACCCCACAAAAATCTGATCAAACCTCCACCTCCAACTACCCATTTACAGAAAACACAAAAGGGGAGAGTATGTCAAAGCACATGGGGACGCAGCAATTGGCAAAATAAGCACAGTAGGAAACTCTGTAGGACAAAGAATCTGATTTCTTCAATAACCAAAAAGAGGAAAGAAAGCAAAGCAGAGAGACAAGGGGCCCACAGAGAGATCTGAAAGCATCAACTTGGACCTCTAGCCAAGCTGACCTTTCAAATGACTCCAGCCCTGACTATGATCACACCACAAGACCCAAAGTGAAAATGACCAAATCAGCACAGACAACCCATGCAGCATGCAATAAATAGTAAACTTTTAAGATACTGAAAAAGAGTACAAGAAAGATATATTTTAAATACATCAAGCAATTACATTGTATGGCCTTATTTGGAACCAGTTTCCAAAATTCTATTTCCAAAATTCTAAACATAAGGACTTAATATTTGGTGTTATTAAGGAATTATTGTTAAATTTTTTGAGATGCGATAACAGTATTGTATTTACTTCTTTACAGACTGACATTTCTCAAACGTCCCACATAGCTCCCAAATTGGAGTGATTATGAATAAGGCTGGAGTGATTATGTTTGGAGTGATTATGAATAAGGCTGCTATGAACATGCTTACGCATTTTTTTTGGCATACATAAGTTCCTATTTCTCTAGGGTATATAGCAGAGTCAAACTGTTAAGTCATAGGGTATTTATATGTTTAAATTCAGTAAATACTGTTAGTTTTTCAAAGTGGCTGTACGATTTATACGCCTAGAACAGTTAATGAGAGTGCCAATTGCTCTACATAGCCATCAAAATTAAACATATTGCTCATACTTCTAATTTTAGCTACTATGGCGGGAGCTCCATAGCAACAAGGAAAAAAAATAATCTTTCTAAATTATCAAAAAGTCACTATAGTGGGGAGGGGAGTTATGATGACTGGGACAAAGAAGACCTCTGCAGTGCTGGTTACATTTAGTCTTCTTTTCAATGGTGATTATATAGATATTCTAAAGTATTACATTTAAACTATTTCTAAACTATATGCTATCACAACAAACTGGAAAATTCTTAAAAAGATGGTAATACCAGACCACCTGACATGCCTCCTGAGAAATCTGTATGCAGGTTAGGAAGCAACAGTTAGAACTGGACATGGAACAACGGACTGGTTCTAAATAGGGAAAGGAGTACGTCAAGGCTGTATATTGTCACCCTGCTTATTTAACTTATATGCAGAGTACATCATAAGAAATGCTGGGCTGGAATGAAGCACAAGCTGGAATTAAGATTTCTGGGAGAAGTATCAATAACCTCAGACAGGCAGATGACACCACTATTATGGCAGAAAGTGAAGAACTAAAGAGCCTCTTGATGAAAGTGAAAGAGGAGTGAAAAAGTTGTCTTAAAAGTCAACATTCAGAAAACTAAGATCATGGCACCTGGTCCCACCACTTCATGGGAAATAGATAAGGAAACAATGCAAACAGTGACAGACTTTATTTTGGGGGGCTCTAAAATCACTGCAGATGGTGACTGCAGCCATGAAATTAAAAGACACTTACTTCTTGGAAGGAAAGTTATGACCAACCTAGATAGCATATTCAAAAGCAGAGATATTACTTTGCTGACTAAGGTCCATCTAGTCAAGGCTATGGTTTTTCCAGTGGTCATGTACGGATGTGAGAGTTGGACTGTAACAAAGCTGAGCACTTGAGAGTCCCTTGGACTGCAAGGAGATACAACCAGTCCATCCTAACGGAGATCAGTCCTAAGTGTTCATTGGAAGGACTGATACTGAAGCTGAAACTCCAATACTTTGGCCACCTCATGAGAAGAATTGATTCATTGGAAAAGACCCTGATGGTGGGAGGGATTGGGGGCAGGAGGAGAAGGGGATGACAGAGGATGAGATGGCTGGATGGCATCACTGACTTGATGGACATGAGTTTGGGTAGACTCCGGGAGGTGGTGATGGACAGGGAGCCCTGGTGTGCTACAATTCATGGGGTCGCAAAGAGTAGGACACAACTGAGTGACTGAACTGAACTGAATGACTAATTTCTAAATTCATATTTCAAGCAATATTTAGCTTCTTAGTAAGCTAGAAGTGAGCTTGTCAGTTAATTTCCATGATAAGTGTGACATTAAAGGGGTCACGTTCACCTTTCCTTCTGAGAAATCACATATCCATCTAGGACTCGGAGGCTTAGGCACCAGCTGACGATGTATGGCCGATAGTCGAACCCTGGGATGGAAGGTGTTGCCATCACACATGGATTATTCATGATTGACAACTGTTCCAGTTCAGTTAAGGATGCCAGAAAAGAGACCTGGAACAAAGGACATCTTTGTTGAATGAAATGGACTAGGACTACTCAGTGGCAAGCACAGGGCTTCTGCTGATTACACATCTCTGGCAGTTTGAGAATGCAACAATTTCCCTCTTGTTTTGAAAAGTGACAAGTAATACTCTTATATTATCCACTGACTCCAAAAATTCCAACAATATGGCCATCTGTTCTTGCTGCACAAAGTCCTTTAGAAGGCACTGCTTCCTAGCAAAGAGAACCCTAGTTTGAAAACATAATAGAAGCCAGAAAAAAGTACAGAGTATGCCTTATTAACCTTATTGATCTTTAATGTAGATGTCCCTCCACCAACAATCACTTCCCAGTGGAGTGAAGTATAGCATTACAAATGAAATTAAGCCTTAATAACCTACTAACATTAAGTAAAAGTGGAAAGAAAAATAATGGTCTTCTGGAGCCAATTGTTTCACCCTGATAGCAGTTTCTTCCAAGATGCTCATCTAAGACAACCTCACCACCTTTTCCTGAATCTCTCCTGAGTTTCCAGCTCCCGGGATCCCATAAGATACCCTCAAATTTTACCTCATTTAAGTCTCGGATCTCATTTTCCGCCAAAGAAAGTATAGCGAGACATCTGGGTAGATAAGCAGGTGCCATTCTAAGAGAGGTGATGATGTTTCCATGTAAAAGCAGGGTCTTGAAAGTAAAAATGCAATGAATTACAAATGGAAATAGACAAACTGGTCTATTTTGATAAAACCAAAACAATATATACAAAAGGAAAGTGATCTATTTTATTATAACTTCTCATCACACATAAATCAAAGACTGTTAATGTTAGAAGGGTCTTAGGTGGCCATTTGGTCCAACTCTCTTTTCACATCCATATTCTAAGCTCAAGAAAGTTTAAAGAGTTGCCAAAGAACATATGCTTAGTTTAGCAAAAGGCATGCTGCAAGTTATTTAAACTTGACCAACTTTCAACATACTTGTTCATTTCCTTTTAAAACATCAAAATAGAGGGTGAGAAAAGTGAAAGAAAACATTCATTGAAACAAAAAGCTACAGGGAATTCCCTGAGTGTATGGGTTCCACTCCAGGTTAGGGAAATAAGATATCCTGCCTACAGCCAAAACAACGACAACAAAAAAGAGGAACAATCAGATAGAAAGCAAATTTTCCAGGAAAGAGATATAACCCACAAACTATGATTTGCAACTATATTCTCTTGCTAACTTAAAACTTGAGGAAGGCAGAATGTACTTGATAAACCTGATTCAAATTCAAATTAAGACAGCCACGATGAAAAATAAACTGAAGACTCTCAACACCAGGATTCTGATAAAGTAATCATGCCTCCATTCCAGAAAAAAAAACCTTTCAATCATCTTCAGTTCATTTGAATTCTCTCAGTATCTGACTATATCAAATTGTTGAGAGTAATTGTTGCTAAAAATGATTTCTGCTAAAAAAAATGGCAAAAGTTGAGCTAATAATACTATTTCTGGGGCTTAATGAATTCATCTCATGCTAATGATATACAACGGAGTTAAAATATGGAAAAAGCCTACTCATGTTTTATGAAGCTGTTGATTCCAACTGTTACATATTTATTTTATTGCATTTCCCTCCATAAAAAGTACTATAGGCCACAGACTTTCTAAAGTGAGGTTAATTTTGATACTTTAATAATGTCTACCACTAAAAGGAAATAGCAGTCTTCAGTGTCAAACAGGAATGATCACTCAACCCCACCAACATGTTATGCACTATTGATGCTATACAACTAAAGCTACTAATGTTGACGGACTAGGCATGAAGGGAATTTTATCATGTTTGTTGAACAGTAAATAAGCATTAACTTTAACTACAATGACCAGTTTTAGTTAAAGTAAATCAGTAATAGAAATTAACAACAAAAAGTTTCACATTTAATTTCTGGTACACTAAGGAAATCCAACCAGTCCACTCTAAAGGAGATCAGTCCTGGGATTTCTTTGGAAGGAACGATGCTAAAGCTGAAACTCCAGTACTTTGGCCACCTCATGTGAAGAGTTGACTCACTGAAAAAGACTCTGATGCTGGGAGGGATTGGGAGCAGGAAAAGGGGACGACAGAGGATGAGATGGCTGGATGGCATCACCGACTCGATGGACGTGAGCTTGAGTGAACTCTGGGAGTTGGTGATGGACAGAGAGGCCTGGCATGCTGCGATTCATGGGGTCACAAAGAGTAGGACGTGACTGAGCGACTGAACTGAATAGAATTTTTTATCATGATGAACACAATTTATTCTTGCACATCTATATAAGATCAATTAGGTCACTTTCTGTTGGTATTTTAGTATAAAATTTCAGAAATGACATAGAAAACACACTTACCTTCAGTGATACCAATTTAGATAGATCACCTATCTGGGGTATGTTATTGTCTGATAAATCGAGATGCTGTAGAGAGGTGCAGGTGTTGATTTGTTCCATGGCCTATTCCAAGAAAAGGAAATGCATTTCATGCACACAAAATCAAAAAATAAAAGTCTTCCTTGTAGCTTCCTACTTCCTTGTAGCTGACCCTCTTCCCTCTTTCTTATTGTCAGAAGCAGAGGAGCAGTGCTTAGCAAGAGAAAGACAAGGCAGCGGCAACAGAATTGGGCATATTGTTATATAGCAAGTTTCTACCTTCATTATCCCTCTAGAGCAGAGGATCATATCATGCCAGATACTTACAGCTTGAAGGAACAGTGATGACACATGACAGTTGATATAGCATAGAGTTTACAAGTTAATATGGAGCTAAACTGCTTGGATTCAAATCCTGGCTCAGCAACTTCTTGACTGTGTGAGCTTAGGCAAGTTACTTAACTTCTCTGTACTTCAGTTTCTTCATCTATATAATACACATGAAGATTGTATCTACTTTACAGGCTGTCATGAGACTGAACGACTTAAAACAGTTAAGGTGCTTAGAAGAGCAAACCTTACATGCTTGATAAGTCAGGTCTCTTCCTTTAAGACAGTTCTCTTGTCTACAATATCAAAAAATAAGACACAGAAAACAAAAAATACAAACAATGGGAAAAAAAAAAAAAAGACAGAAATACTGATTAACTTACCCAAAATGATTAAGTTACTAACTGGTGGAAGCAGGACCAGAATTGAGAGCTCCTGACTTTTAAAACATCCTGTTCTCCACTGTACCATTAAACATGCACACAGAGCTTAATTCTGCATGAATTTTCAAAGTGAGATTTTTTTTTGAGTTTACGGTAACCGAAATTATCTCTGGGGAATGCGAGTGGATACCTTCATTTTTTATTCTACTTAATTCTCTACTGCTTAAATTCCTTTTTTCATAGCAAATACTTTTGTGAAGTTAAAAAAAAAAAACTACTAAAAAAAAAAAAGAAAGAAAGAATTCACCTTGAGATTATTTCCTGCCAAATTCAGCCATTCCAAATGAACCAGTTCCTTTAGGCCTTCCACGTAGCCAATGCTATTATGAGGCAAATTTAACACCCTGAGTTGGGTCAGTTTGGCTACACCCATCATCCGCACCAGCCTATTATTAGCCACTGACAACTGAGGAAAGAAAACATATCATTATTCTTACTTTCACATTAGGGTGGCGAAAAAGATTTGTTTATATGGTCAAACATTCTCAAATATATAAACTCAGTTTGTACTTTTCACATATATTGTCTAAATATTCTGCAGTGTGACTATTACTGTGACTCCTAAGCAATAGAAAATAGAGATAAAGTTGAAGAATCCCACACCTCCTCCAAGTACTAAAAGAAAATATCTTCAACAGAGCAACTACTTGAGAATGTAAACACCACAATAATGGAGTTGTCTCCATCAAAATCTACAACAATGTCAGACACAAAAGAAGGGTCCAATAAAGGCTGAATGAATGAATGAATCAACTTTTTATCTCCGCCATGAGGTAACACAAAATGATATGTTATTTAGCCAACATAAAATGTTTTCTTTTTTAACAAATGCTCTTTGTATAGTCTACATTAAAGGTGACAAAAAAGTGTTAATCTTCAGGAGAAATTTTAAAATTATCATTTAATACTCATCATGCAAAAATTAATTTTTAAAATTTTTACTAAATTATTTTATTTTAAAATTTATTTTGGCTATTAATTCTTTTTAATTTAAGGCAATACTTACTACTTTCTAGGCTTACAGAGTTACATTTGTTATCTTACTGCTTTATTTTGTATAATAATAAACTGGTCTTATATAACTGTTTCCCCCCCAACAGCAATACCTACCTGTACTAATTGTTTGCACTTCTCAAGATTTTCCAATTTAATAATCTGATTTTTATCCAGAATCAGAGTATGAATATCAGCTTCACAGGGTAAGTTTGGGCTTAATTTCTGTAGCCCTTGCCCTGACCAATTAACCACTGATCCTTGAAAAGAGAAGGGAAATTGTTAGAAAACACAAATACAAAGCTAAGCATAGGGATAAAATTATACTTATAAAATCTTATACATTTAGAGTTAGAAAACACTAGAGCAAAATAAATATCAAGATTTTAAAACTAAAGCAATCGACTTTTCAGTGACTACAGGATGAAATTATTCACTTTCCCTTAGAAGTATTACATTATTATATCTAGATTTACAATATTCACGTATGGATGTGAGAGTTGGACCATAAACAAGGCTGAGTGCCAAAGAATTGATGCTTTTGAACTGTGGTGTAGGAGAAGACTCTTGAGAGTTTCTTGGACTGCAAAGAGATCAAACCAGTCAATCCTAAAGGAAATCAGTCCTGAATATTCATTGGAAGGACTGATGCTGAAGCTGAAACTCCAATACTTTGGCCACCTGATGGGAAGAACTGACCCTTGGAAAAGACCCTGATGCTGGGAAAGTCTGAAGGCAGAAGGGGAGGACAGAGGAGGAAATGGTTGGATGCTATCATCGACTCAATGGACATGAGTTTGAGACACCTCTGGGAGATGGTGAAGGACAGGGAGTCCTGGCATGCTGCAGTCCATGGGGTCACAAAGAGAGGGACATGACTGAGTGACTGAAGAACACCAACAACTCAAGGTTCTATGATATTAAATACTCTGGAATTCTTCACACTTAAATGTGAACTATTATTCCATATTTTATGCCTAAGTAATGACAGCATTTTTTTAGATGTAACTAATCTTTTGATAGAGATCAACCTGCTTACAATCTAACTACCAGTATATCATAAAGTGCCCAAACTATTGTGAAAATCAAAGTATAGTTATGTTGACTTATCTACAAGATGAGAATAATATACCTACTTCATTACATTGATATGGAGATGAAAATAGAAACTCTATGAACAGTACTCAATCCCATTCCTGGTACATAGCATTCAATAATATGATGTGGTATACTTAACAGATGTTCAAATTCTGGCTCCACTAAACACGGTGGTTTATTGGGCAAGTTATTGATCTCTTTCGGGTTCACTTGAAATGGCAACCCACTCCAGTATTCTAGCCTGGAGAATCCCATGGACGGAGGAGCCTGGTGGGCTACAGTCCACTCGATCGCAAAGAGTCGGACACGATAGAGCGACTTCACTTTCACACTCTCTAAAATAGGAATGATAATAATACCTGCCTTATAATGTTACAGAGAAAATGATAATTAAAAAAAAAAAGACACTCGGAACATAATCTGGCTCATATAAAAAGTGCTCTAATAATGTTAACTGCTATATTATCATTACATTCATTGCCGCGGTGGACTGGGGAGGTGGCGTTTAAGAGCAGCAGTTATCTGAGGGGGGAGGGGCTAGAGAAACTGCCAATTTCAAATTTCTACCCAGATTAAGATTACTGAGGGAAATAATTATGCAAGATAGCTCTCCTGAAAGATATCAACGTTTTTGCATTGTCTAATGGCTTCTAGCATTTGGGAGGACAGGTGGTCATTGGATTTGAGAGTTTGCTGAAAGCTATATACCGACCCAGGAAAATGCAGAGCCTCTGCACACAATTCAAAGGGATCGAAACACCTCTTAGACCCTCTCTCTCTCACATAATGAGCCAGATCTAAGCGGTGGAAAAGGGCATCGACCCTCCGCCCTGCTTGTGACCCAGAGCTTCCGAGCTGTAACCAAAACAAAGGAGCTCCACTCACACAGGACCCACGGAAGCACCCACACCCCGCGCTTGGGCAGCGACCAAACTAGATCCCAGAATACCGTCTGCATAACAAGGGGTGGTGAACTGTGGGCTCTGAATAAGCCCCAGGTTTATCTTGGCCATTGGGAGACTTCCAAGAAAGGGTCCAACGTCAATCTAGGGAACTGTGTTAGATAGAGAGTTTCTTGAACGTTCTAGGAACTGAGAGAATGGGGGCGATTCTACAGTTTTCACCTAGGTACCCAGAACTCAACGCAAACATCCAAGGACGGTCACTGCTGCCAGAAACCCGCAGACCAGGTATCCTCAGGAGCGCGGGATCCGCGGCGCCCGGTAGCGCTAAGGTCTCTGGGGGCTTGTAGTCCCTTGCTTGGACCTCGCCGCGACGCCGCAGAACGAGGCAGCGCCTAAGGGACTACAATTCCCAGAGGGCAGCGCGCCTCCGCGAAGCCCACAACTCTGCATCAAAAGAACTGGTCCAGAACTGCACCCATTAAACCTAGTCTTCTTCTCTCCACCTGGCAACTGTTTAATTCAGTTCTTTGGAGTAAACCTTGGCACCCAAGGGTGGGGTGGCCTTACCTTCTCCAGGAGGCAAAGCCGCGGCGGCACGCGCCGCCGCCATACTTCCCGCTTGCTGTTAATACCAGGCAACCGTCCTCCCGGCTGCTCGGTTGGAGCTAGTGGTTGGGAGGGGCGAGCTTGAAACTACAGCTCCCAGGATGCACGGCACCCAAACGGCCCAATTGGCTGCCTGCAACTAATGATGCGAAACCGGGTTAGAATCTGAGCCGCAGTGAGTTTGGGAAACCTGGTCAACTCCCTAATTTGGCAGAGAAGCAAACTATTATTAAATGATCATTTCACTCTTTTTTCCAGATGTTTTCGAAATTTGACACCTTTGTCATCGAAATGATTATAAGGTCTCTACTCAGTGCAGACCGAATTTGAGGACTTACTGCCAAAAGTCTAGCAATGGCGGGGGCGGGGAGGGAGGAGGGTAGGGGAGGTGCTGCCCCTTTGTGACATTTCTGAATAAGCTCCAGGTGTTCAACTCTGCTATAGGCGATTTTGTTTAGATAGTAGAAATCGATACATCTTATTTGAAAGTTTAGTTAAAGCATGTTGGGATAGAAGCTTTTATACAGTATCAAATATTTAAGTAGTTGTTCTTTAATAGTTAACAGAACTTTAGGCCTAGAATTAAGTGTATTTAATAAGTATTGAGTGAGTGAGTGTGAAGTCACTCAGTCGTGTCCGACTCTTTGTGACCCCATGGACTGTAGCCCACCAGGCTCCTCTGTCCNGGGGCAGGAGAAAAAGGGACGACAGAGGAAGAGATGGCTGGATGGCATCACCGACTCGATGGACATGAGTCTGAGTGAACTCCGGGAGTTGGTGATGGACAGGGAGGCCAGGCGTGCTGCGATTCATGGGGTCGCAAAGAGTCGGACACGACTGAGCGACTGAACTGAAACTATGAGACGTAGAGGAGAAAGGACCCCACCCGCCCTTCTCTGCAGTTTACATTTCCTGCAGTAGGACATGGCTCTTAGGATTACTCAAACCAATTGCCTGCCTGCCTACTTGCTTGACTGTCCTTCCCACTTTGCCTGTAAAGACTGGATAGCCGCTAGCGCAATTACTCCAGGAAAAATGGAAAGCAGCTCGGGAAGTCTAGACTTATGGACCAGGCGACGTGACGTCATCACAGAGGGCCGCGGTTAGCGATAAGAATTGTGGGAGGAGATTGCCTTCCCACGACCCTATAAGGCCTTTTCCCATAATCCTTTCCTTCTCTTCGCCATCTTTCTTTCTCCCCGGCGCTAGCAGCAATGAAGTAAGCGGGAACCGTGCATCCCAATCCTTTTCCATCTTCGCTCTGAGCACCTCTCCGGCATCCCAGGCATGGCCTCTCCTTGCCGAAGATACCAGCCATCCCAGCTGATGGGCTTTCGCTTTTCGTTACAGGGTCGAGCTGTGCAGTTTCAGCGGGTACAAGATCTACCCAGGACATGGGAGGCGCTACGCCCGGACTGACGGGAAGGTGAACGGTCGCGTGGGCTAATCGTATCGTGTACTTCTAAAGAAAGACCGGTCTCATTCGGTCTAAGCCGGGTCCTTTACCACGTCACTGTTGGTGCCTGAAAAGCTTGAACCGGGACCCTGTGTGCAGTATTTGTCAGAAGCCTCTTAAGTGAATCAGTCTTGAGCTTGATCAAGTGTAGATTAGGTCGGAAGTTAGGAGCTTGTATAATTTTAATAAAGTTCCGGTGTCACAGCAGTGGGCCAGAGAGGTTTCTGGCTTTTTTATGGATATCAGGTCCATCACCGGAGAGCCAGGATCCCTCCCAGAATGAACCCTACCCCTCAGTATGAACTTAGGTTTGTCTCCTCTCGGGAAAAGACAGGCCCAAACGCAGAGACGGTTTCTTGCCAGTTCTGTGACACAAGCCTTTTGGTCTGTATGGATCTCAATTTTGTAAAATGAGAGGATATCACTAGAGTATTGATTTACTAATAATTTCAAGCCCAGGCTTCTACTTTGAACTTGTCATGACAGGTTTTCCAGTTTCTTAATGCAAAATGTGAGTCGGCATTCCTTTCCAAGAGGAATCCTCGTCAGATCAACTGGACTGTCCTCTACAGAAGAAAACACAAAAAGGGACAATCGGTAAGTGAAACGCACTTTGTTAATGTTCTAAAGTTGCTAAGACTCTTGAGCGTCAGTTGCTGCTTTATAAAACTGATTAGACGGTATATGAAAATACTCTATAACTGTTGAGCATCAAATAGTGAAGTGAGAATGATTAATAACAAGGAATGCGTCCTTGTATCTTCAGCTTACAGTAAAAATTGAGTTGAAATTTGACAGCATCCCCTTTTCAGAGTTAGTAAATTACATAAAGTTCACGTGAGTTATAGGGCACTGTGAACGTGTTTAAGATGGTTGAGTGGAAATTAAATAGTTCTTATGGAAACTTGTTATTGGTTATAATGCTTATAGAATTATTCCTAATGTAGGTATCATATCGNAGAGTTAGTAAATTACATAAAGTTCACGTGAGTTATAGGGCACTGTGAACGTGTTTAAGATGGTTGAGTGGAAATTAAATAGTTCTTATGGAAACTTGTTATTGATTATAATGCTTATAGAATTATTCCTAATGTAGGTATCATATCGCGAAGTCTTCCAGCATATTAGTTTGTTCTTAAGACTGGATGTGTTTTTAGTTTATAGCCACTCTACCTCTTTGTTGCTGCTCTTTGGCTTTGGGTAGTTGGGGTGGGGTGGGGTGGCTTGGCTTCTCCTTGGAGAATGCAGGCTCTAGTCCTGTGGGCTTAATAGTTGTGTCTCACTGGCTTAGTTGCTCCAGGCAGGTGGAATCTTTCTGGGCCGAGAATGGAACCTGTGTCCCCTGCATTGGCAGTGGATTCTTAACCACTTTATCACCAGGGAAGTTCTGTATGTGTTTTTTGGATTGGTCTTTTAGGTTGATGAAAGAGATTTTTGAGAAAAAGTTTGAGGGACGTGGCAAGAAAATTATTATGGGAATTCAGAGGAGAGGAGAATTCTAAATTAAAAGTGAATGGGGGAGTGGGGGCGGGAATGTGGAGAAGGAAAAAAGGCTGGAAAATTCCATAAAGGAGAATGGCGGGTTACAGTCCATGGAGTCGCAGAGGCAGACACAGACAGTCAACAACAACAAAGTCTAACACAGTATTAAAAAAAAAAAACAGTGACTGTGACATTAGGATTAGGATGGCCCTTATCCAAACGGGGAGGGGTGATGGGAGGAATTATGTTGGTGGTGGTGTGGAGAAATTGTTACCCTGCATTGCTGAATGAAGATGGTGCAGGCACTGTGGAAAGTGATTCGGCAGTTTCAGAGAATTACCATCATATGATCCAGCAGTTCCAGTTCCAGGGCTGTATATATTTGAGAGGATTATAGGCAGAGATTGAACAGATAAACTTGTATGGGGATGTTTGTAACTATTATAATGGAGACAATCATATGTCCCATCAGTGGATGAATGGATAATAAAATGTGATGTGTGCATACTAAGTCACTTAATTTGTGTCTGTTGCTTCAGTCATGTCTGATTCTTTGCAACTCTGTATTNGTTGTCCCCTTCTCCTGCCCCCAATCCCTCCCAGCATCAGAGTCTTTTCCAATGAGTCAACTCTTCGCATGAGGTGGCCAAAGTATGGGAGTTTCAGCTTTAGCATCATTCCTTCCAAAGAACACCCAGGACTGATCTCCTTTAGAATGGACTGGTTGGATCTCCTTGCAGTCAAAAAAAGTGCATCTTGCTTGTTATAGCCTTTTGTTAATAAGCTGTACCCTTAAGGAGTAAAGTGCTTTTTGCTTGTTGTTTTTAACTCCACAGGGCTGCCAAGGAAGCAAAAAAGGCTAAGCAAGCATCTAAAAAGACAGCAATGGCTGCTGCAAAGGTAATTGTCGGATTGTCTAAGATTTCTCATTTAGAGCAACAGGATTCATTTTTAACCCAAATTGTGGTAAATGAAAAAAATTTTAAGGAATTTAGTGTAAGGCTTTAGTGAAAATGGTGTCCACGATTGTTTTTTAGGTGATTCAGGACTCCAAAGAGGTCCTTTGCTAGAGCCTTAAATGTGTCTGTAAGTGCTATATAGAAATGAGAGAAAGGCACAGTTTATTTCGAAATAATTGTAGGTTTTCAGTAAAAATTTTCTGTAATTTGTTCAGAATTTACTCAGTTTTTATCAGTGCTAAACCATTTAGATAACCATAGTAAAAATCTCAAAACCAGAAAATTAGCATTGGACCTTTTTCTGTTCTTAGGATATAATTGAGGATCCCACACTGCATCTAGTTGTATCTCAGTTACTTCAGTCTTCCTCTTTGGCTTACATTTATATTTCATATAAAGGTAGAATTTTAACTCTTTAAGGGGAGTTCTTTATATTAGGAACACAAATAATTAGGAATGCAATCTAGGATTCAAACAAAATGGGCATAAGAGCAGTGATTGAAAGAAAAGAAAAACTCACATGGAATAATGCCACATAACATATTCTCTTTTTACAGGCTCCCACAAAGGCAGCACCTAAGCAAAAGATTGTGAAGCCTGTGAAGGTTTCTGCTCCTCGAGTTGGTGGAAAACGCTAAGTTGGCAGATTGAATTTTAAAATAAAGATCTGACTATAACTAGATTGTGGTGGAATTTTTACTCTTAAAGCAGGCATGTTTGGCCTATGCAGTAATAGCAGTTAAGAATTTAAGAGCTAAGTACTCTTGAGTTCCTTTCTCAGGAATAATGCCTCCTACTACTCCTAATATAAGTCTCTTAGATGGAGAGATGTTAAATATTCATCTGTAAATAAGATCTGTATGGTTAAATGCAGCCCTTACTCACCTGAGGCTGTAAGGACACATTATGTTGCATAACGTAGATTTCAGGCTGCATTTTGTTGTATAGTTGTAGTCCAGGTTGATTTTTTTTCTATCACTTCTGTTTGCAAAAAGTAAGCGTTTTTAATGGGCAGTTTTCTTGTTAAACTACCCTTTTCCATGATAGGCATAGTTCATTATTGGGGATGCCTTTGGTTCTCTAGTTATCTCACCTTTTAGCCATTAGCTTATAGCTGAGCTAAAACTACTTAAAACTCACCTGTATTATCTGCTCCAACTTCCAGAAAATAAGCTTAAATGAAGACTACACTTTTGGAGGGAGGAAGGGTCTGTGGTGTGATCCTTGTAGCACCGTAGTTCCCAACCAGGGATCAAATTCCAGGCCCATAGCATTGAATTTGCTGCTGGACTGCCACGGAATTCCCCAAGGATGAAACCTCTTGAGTATTAGAAAAAATAGTTCTAGAGCTGGGAGTCTGATAGAGCTGTCCTTAAAATTGCAAAAATGTCTTGAGTAGCCTGATGTTCAAGTTACAAGTTACTATATTATGTAATTGTTATACGAAAAATAGTAATCATAGTTGGTGTTAAGAGGCTTGCACATCTATAAAAATCAGATCATCCAATGTACCAGCACTCCACACCACCAAGTTGCAAGGATACAATAAGAAATAAGCTACATCCTCTTGAGAAATGGGATTTTATATATAGGAATAGTTAAATTTTATTTTATTTTGGCGGCATCCTTTGGCATGTGGGATCTTAGCTTCCTGACCAGGAATGGAACCCACACTCCCAGCATTGGAAGGCTGAGTCTTAACCAGCCTTAGAATTCCCTATTGTAATTTTTAAAAATGAAATTTTAAGAAAAAAGGTCAATCAAAATTCTCAACATGAATACAGAGGTACATGTTCTTACTTTTGAACACAATAAAATGTCCCCTTAAAGCACTGCTTTTCTGGTCTTAAATGTCTAAAATGGAACTGCCCTATTCTGATTATCTTTCGGTCATGAATAGCTTGAAGTTTAGGAGGATATAAAAGCTAAATGAAATTTTAGTGAAACACTAAATGAAACTGTTAGTCACTCAGTCGTGGGAACCCCATCGACTATGGCTTGCCAGGGTCTTCTGTCTATGGAATTCTCCAGGCAAGAATACTGGAGTGGGTTACCATTTCCTTCTCCAGAGGCTCTTCCTGACGCAGAGACCCAACATGGGTCTCTCCGGTATTGCAGGCAAGTTCTCTACCATCTGAGCCACCAGGGATACCCAAAATGCCAAACACCTGTTCTCATAGGACAGGAAGTTTTAGCTTTTGTCAGACCACTGGACCAGTTGTATATAACATTTTATTAAAACCTTTCTCTATTGGCTCGAAGGCACAGGAGAATCTCCGGTTGTGTTTGGCATGAGAGGTAATTTTTACTTCTAACCCAGCTTCTCTTGGCCTTGCAGAAATTGCTTAACATCTTAATCTATTTACCTCAGTTTTAAAAGATGTATACTTCACACCGAAACACAAACATAACACATCCCATGGAGAGTGGATTTGGACATCAGTCCTGGGTAGGGATGTGTCTCCACCTTCTGATACCTCCCTCCCCTAGCTGTGGTCTGAAATGAGTGGCCCTAAGTAAACCCCAGGCCTGGTAGTTGTATTTTTCCTCAGGGACTGGGAGCTCACTTAGCTACAGCCAGAATATTCAAGTATGCCGTTTGTTAATTGCTGCAGTCCCCACTGGCAAGTGCCTTGGAGACATAGTGTACCCCGCTTTCTGGGCCCAGCTTTCACCTGCAGTCGGCCGTCACCTGTCTCCGCAGGGCTCAGCGCCTCACTCAGCGACTGCAGACCTAGGCAGGATCAGAAGAGGGTTGGCTCAGGTTTCAGGCTCCAGGAAAGCACCTAAGTGCCAGACCCCGGATGGTTTGGAATGTCGTAGGCCTGAGTCTCCTAACACAAGGCTGACTCAGCCCACGGAGAGATGACCAGGGCGACCCCTCCTGTCTACCAGATTAAAATCTCGGAAACTGTAGTTCGAATCCTCGTGGCCTTTGGTGCATTCAGTATATGTTGGGTGTAAAACCGAGTGGTTTTTTTCCCCCAAACTAAAAAAAGAAAAAAAACAGTGCTAGCTCCTCTTCACCGCTCCTTGGCAACTTGATTGACTTAATAGGTAAATTATCACTACACAAGCTGATCATTGCAGAAAAATTTCGACTATCCACGGGTAGTTTGGAACCAGCAGTAACTTAGAAACTACAGTAACTCCTACTATGGATGGATTTAAATTTTGTAACACCTGACAGGAAACTACATTTCCATGTGAAAGGACTTTCTTTGGTCTTATATTCAGCGTCTGTAGACCTCAAAATTTTGTTTTCGGTTGTCTCATAAAACGGAGATGGAGAAGATTCCTTTCCACGTTGGGGTATGAGAGAGAGTTAACAACTGCCCAGCAGCTCCCACACGTGCTCAGAGCAAGGGAAAGAAGGGGAAAATTTAAAAAGGGAAGCTGCCAGGACTTAATATGTCTGCTCAAAACCACTTGGCTCTCCCAGGAAGGGCCTACCCGCTTCCAAAATGTCCGCCCGCAGTCCTGACGTCACTCGGTCGGCTAGATCAAGCCAGAAAGCCATTGCGCTCCAATCAGGGCTCAGCTCCCTCACCCACTGCCCTTGATTTGCGTCACTTCCGGTGGTGCAGCAGCCATTTTGTCAGTCGCCAGCGGATACCGCGCGCTGGAGAAGTGCAGTTCCTCCTGGTTACCAACTCGTCCGTTCTCCCTCTGCGCTGCGGGCGCCGTCGAAGAGCACCAACTGTAGACACAACTGGTCCTTCCCATAGTACCGCCGCTGCTGTTGCATCCGCCCGGAGCTAGTGCGCTGTCTTCCTTCCCTGCCACTGACAGGCGCCTTCAGGGAGCCGCCGTCAGCGATGTCAAGCGAGGAAAGCTACCAGGCCATCCTGCGCTACCTGACGAACGAGTGCGAGCCGTACGCGCCAGGCACCGAGGGCAATGTCAAGCGTAAAATCCGCAAGGCGGCCGCTTGCTACGTGGTGCGGGACGGGACCTTGTACTACCAGCGGCGGCAACGGCACCGCAAGACGTTCGCCGAGCTGGAGGTGGTGCTGCAGCCCGAGCGGCGCCGGGGGCTCATCGAGGCTGCGCACCTGGGCCCGGGCGGCACTCACCACACCCAGCATCAGACCTGGCACGACTTGTCCAAGACGTACTGGTGGCGAGGTACGACCTCGCCCGCGGCGAGAGGGAGGGCGGGCTGGCGGCTCGGTCCCAGGCAAGGCCCGCAGGCAAAGGCAGGCCCGTCTGTGCATCCGCGAGTGTGAGGTTNTTGTGTAGAATTTTGAAGTCCTTTAAATGTCCAGACAGCTGTTCTCTTAAGTTTTGTACTAAACTGAAGAACTCAGAGGCTCTGAGATCCTTTAAGAGAATCCCCAAAGTCAAAATTATATTCATAATACTAAGCCACCATTTTCCTTTTCACTCATTGTCTCAGGAGTATACAGTGGAGTTTATCACGTGCTATATGGCATTATATTGAATGCATATATGATTGTGTCTTTTGTTAAGTGACACATTAAAAAGACAGGCAAAACTGAAGTAGCACTGCTTTTCTCACCAATTTTTCTTATGTTTTGGTAAGCAGTATTTTTCATATAAGTGCTATTTTTGTTAACATGTAGTGAGTTTATCATACTATTTTATCTCATTGGTTTTTTTCATAATTTGAGAATTCATAGTCAATAAGTATCAGAAGAGTTTGCTCTTGATTATTAGCTATTCATTTTGATTTATTACATGAACACTTTGCTTATTTTATTTTACTATAAATCTATTAAAATTAACAACACTAGGGACTTTCATGATAGTCCAGTGGTTCCTTAGTTAGGGAACTAAGATCCAGCATGCCCCTCAGGGCAGCTAAAAAGAAAAAAGAAGTTAACAAAAATATATATAGAGAAAAATAAATGTCCTTAGACCTGGAACTGATATTGCTAAAACAAACATTTTTAATTATTAGTTTTTAATGTGTCATACACTGTAAATGGACTCTCAGATTTATATATTCAAAGTCCTGTAGACTATCTGGGAGTAGTCTAAATTTGATCAATGTAGACTGCAAGAAGAAAACTATTTCACAATCAAGGATAGTTTACTGGAATTCATTAATTATCCTGCTTTTTTCAGAATGCTACCCTCATAAACACTGCCATTATATCCTGGTACTCGGGCCAGTTTGTAGCAACTTCACTTGTTTGAGCACAGTGAAAAACTCTGACTCAGTGTCTCATGTTGACATACAGCAAATTTATTTAAGAATGTAAAATGTTAATAGATATAATTCTCACCCCCTTATTTTATCCTGTATTGTAATCGTATGCTGGAGTTTCAGAATAAATGACTCCCCTGGCTCCATCAAATGCTGACTCATGGGCATCTACAGTTAATGCAGAATGTGAAGAAAAAAATAGAATCAGTAGAAAAAAAGATTAAGCTACCAAAATCATGTAATAGGTTAAATTAGCCATAGGCAGAGCTTCCTACCCAAAGAGCTGACTTGTTCTATGGGGATAAATCAATGCTGCCGTTATCTAATCTAGAAAAAGAGGATGTAATCCTTGAAAACCCATCAAGAACTGGGTCTAGGTAAATACAGCTGTAACTATTTTGTAACTTTGAAGAAAACAAACAAACAAACCTGAGTGACTAATACAGGAAGGAGCTAGAAATAGGAGCCAATACTCTGGGCCTCACCACTGATCGGGAGGGGAGAGGTTCTTGAACTGTTGACAGGAGCAAATTGTTCATCCTGTAGATCTCTAGAGCAGTGGCTCTCAACCCTGCACAGTTTCACCTTCCAGAGAACATCTGCGTCCAGAAACTTTTGGTTGTGGTAACTGGTGGTGGTGTTTGTGGGGTGGCTGTTGACTGACCTCTGGTTGGGTAGAGGCAGGGATGCTCCTAAACATTTCACAGCATGCAGGACAGGACAGCCTGCTTACCTCTCCCTGCCCCACAGCAAGAAGCATCTAGCCCAAAATGTCGACACTGTTGAGACTGAGAACCCCTGCTCTAGAGTGAGAAACTGTTCTTCAGGTTGTTTTATCAGAGGCCATGTACCCACTGGGCTCAGTAAAGAACCTCTTAATGCTAATCCGGTATTTTATGTAGACATTTTCAAGGTACCAGAAAAGTTGACCTTTGAGCATTTTCTAACACTTATGTGGTGGTAGTAGTTACCTTATATCAGGTACTGTTCGAAGTGACTTAGAAATATTTATATTTTATCACTGTGACATTCTGTGAGGTAAGCACCCTTATCCCCATTTTACAGATGATGATAACACACAGGCACAGAGAGGTTAGTAACTTGGAACATGGTCACAAAGCTGGTCAGTGGATTCTAACTTTGCTGCGTTAAGTAGTTTTCTACCCCTTGTTGTAATTACCCAGTCTCACAATGAAAGTACTCAAATATGTTGATGTCTCTTCAGTGATTAATTCGAGTCAGATTCTTTCAGCTTAATCAGCCCTAGGCAAGCTCTAGAAATCAAGTTCCTGAATCTATAAAGCTGAATTTGAAATGATCCCATCAGAACACCAACACTTGAGTTAAAGGACCTGTGAAACAGGATGATTTCTTTGGACAATTGACCCACTCTAATACAGTAATTAATCATTTTGTGTGTGTGTGCGCAACTTTTCCTTGTATTTTGCATTCTTCTTTAATTTTTGTTTTGGCTGCACTGGGTCTTCCTTGCGGTATGTGGGCTCTCTAGTTGGGGAGCGCAGCCATAGTTCCCTGGCAGCTTGTGGAATCTCAGTTCCACAGCCAGGGATCTAACCCGATTCCCCTTCTTTGGAAGACATTCTCAACCACCGGACCACCAGGGAAGCCCCAGTAGTTTTCATTTCGTTCATATGCTTTCTCTGTAATTTCTCCAGTGGTTTGAACTCAACTGGTTTTAGTTTGATTAATATTAATAAAATGTCTGCTGTATGCAGAATATGCGGAACTGTGTAGCATTGTAAAATTTTTTAGAAATACAACCAAAGTTAATTAGAGAAAGCTGTTTCTTCTTGTCATCTTTATTTTGGACTTGGAAATTTCCAGAGCAGCTCTTTATTTACTAAGTATGGTTCTTACTTAGAAATATATATATATATATATATATATATATTCTCTTACCTATTTCTTCTCCAACTCACATACCCACGTGTTCTTTTACCACTTTGCATTTGTAAGTGTACAGTTGAGTGACCTTAAATGCACACTGTTCACATTGTTGTGCAGCCACTCATCTTCAGAAATGTTTCATTTCAACCCGTTTATTATCAGTCTGTTAAAACTTGCTTGCTATATCTAATATAGGTGTAGACTTTAATATTTTCAGAGACTAGACCATAACCTCTGTTCCTCTCTTATCTGTGCACATATAAACACCTTTCTTATAAAAGTTGTATTTAATGCCAATATTTCTTGCTATATTCTGGGTGGGGGGTGGTGAACAAATAAATTGGGCAGATTTCTATGTTAACAGGTTACTGCAAAACTCAGCTTCTAATATGATGAAATTCATTTGTATAGCTATAAAATCAGTATAATTTTCTGAATTTATTCATCCAGTGTATACTTTTTTTTTAGTAAGTATGGGAAACATATTTACTGTATTTCTCAAATACAGTTTGAGAAATTTACTCAAATACTATCTGAAAGTTGAAATTCAAGGAACTTAGTATAATTTGTCATTTTGAAACTCTTGTCAGGAATTTACAATATAAGGATTCCCTAGTGGCTCAGCTGGTAAAGAATCCGCCTGCAATGCAGGAGACCTGGGTATGATCCCTAGTGGAGAAGGGAAAGGCTACCCACTCCAGTATTCTGGCCTGGAGAATTCCATGGACTGTATAGTCCATGGGGTCACAAAGAGTCAGACACAACTGAGTGACTTCCACTTTTCACTTTCTGTATCATTTTAGGTAACAAGTCTTTTCATTTGCATTTTACTTGGGGATTGTGGGAGAAGTTCTGCCATAGGGATGGATAAATACATCGTGGCTCAATGTTTCAGGGTACATAGCATATCCTGAAAACCACATGGCTTCTTGGGGCAGACTTATGTAGTTTACTAGATGTGACTTAACTTTTAGGGCTTCATTTTCCTTGTCTGTAGAATGACAAGTAATTGGTGGTCCTCCCTTACAAGTATGATGGAGAGTATGTGTGCATGTAAAATAGTCCTCCCTGCTTCCTACCTGCCCTGCCCCCCCACTCCACCCCTCAGCATGCTGAGTTGGAAATTGAAATTTAAAATAGGGTTTTGTGAATGGTTTGTGTATAATCAACTTTTATTAGATTGTGTACTGTTTTTCCATTGCTAAGTCATGTCCCTCTCCTTGCAACCCCATGGACTGCAGCACGCCAGGCTTCCCTGTCCTTCACAATTTCCTGGAGCCTGCTCAAACTCATGTCCATTGAGTCAGTGATTCCATCCAACCATCTCCTCCTCTGTCATCACTTTCTCCTCCTGCCTTCAATCTTTCCCAGCATAAGGGTCTTTTCCTATGAGTTGGCTCTTTGCATCAGGTGGCCAACATATTGAAGCTTCAGCATCAGTCCTTCCAATGGATATTCAGGATTGATTTCCTTCAGGATTGGCCAATTTGATCTCCTTGCAGTTCAAGGAGTCTCAAGAGTCTTCTCCAACACCACAGTTCAAAGATTGTGTATACTGTTATTTAATAAAACCCTAAAATCTTTGCTTTCAAAGATGAGATTTTACACCCATTACAAGTTTTGGTTGTGATCCTGTACAGGTTGCAGATTGGCTCCACCTTTTTTTTTTTCATCTGTAGTTCAGGCTCACGGACATTATTCCCCTGGAATATAGCATGTTCCAGAACACATTCAAGTACCCATGCACTTGAATGTCTTTTGAGGGGGCAAGGAGTTAAAGCTTCTGATAACACATGACATCCATCATATCTGTTCATACTGCATTGACCAAAACATGGTCAGGGCTCACGTTCACAGAGTGAGATGTTATTAGCATGAGCCACAGTATTCCTGTTTATAAAAGTCAAAGCAGTTGAATATTGGCAATTTCATGTAGTTCCTATTGCCAAAGTGAGTTGAATCTGAAGTGGAAATGGGCAGTGCTGCATAATCCTTTTATGGAGTAAATGCGTGGTAAGAGTAAACAACAAAGCAGTCTGTCAGCATGGAGACGGATTGTCATTTATAACATATCTTTGAAGAAAAAAATGTATCTTAAAGAGTTCACTCTACATACTGTATGGCCTTGCGTGTGTCTGTACACATGCACTTGAATATGCATTAGTGTACAAAGATTAATTAGTGTAATCTTTAGTTTTCAAATGAGAGCAGTATCAAATTTGACTAGTTAATTTTTATTTCATTGTAGGTATATTAAAGCAAGTCAAAGATTACATTAAACAATGTAGCAAATGCCAGGAGAAACTAGATCGCTCACGTCCTATATCGGATGCTTCAGAAATGCTGGAAGAATTGGGACTAGATCTTGAATCTGGGGAAGAAAGTAATGAATCAGAGGATGACCTGAGCAACTTTACTTCGCCTCCAACTACAGCTTCCAAGCCTGCGAAAAAGAAGCCAGTATCCAAACATGAACTTGTATTTGTAAGTGGAGCTTTCCATTCAGCTTTTACATCTGTAACTAGTGTTAGTATTTATAGTAGTTTTTCTTGAACCTCTAAAGCTGCTTCCCTGTTGGTACTGTCACTGTTACATGTTACATGTGCTAAAGTGTTAGTCCTCACTTCTGTCAGACTCTTTGCCGCCCCATGGACTGTAGCCCACCAGGCTCTTGTCCATGGAATTCTACAGGCAAGAGTACTGGAATGGCTTGCCAGTCCCTTCTCCAGAGGATCTTTCAAACTCGAACACCGGTCTCCTGCACTGCAGGCAGATTGTTTTACTATCTGAGCCACCAGGTACATGTGCTGAATGTTTGCTAATAGTGCCTCTTCCTTAATCATAAATTTTCATGTTATTTATTCTCCTCAGAATGTAACTTGTTGATTTGTTGTTAATTATTCCTCCTCTTATCTTTTTAATTGGTATATGGGTACAGGTAGCCAGAATACATTTCTGGAAGCAATCTGTGGGTCATGCAGCAAGGTAAAATTAAACTGGCTAGGTCTTTGTTTTTTGCTTGCATTAGTGTCTTACATTATCAGATAAATTTCTGACTAAAAGGAGGCAGTAGGAAATGAGATGTAGGTTTTCATTGGATCAAGTAAAGTGAACATAGCAGAAGATGGTGAGTATGACATACATAGGTAATAAAAAATACTGGACTATTCATATTAGTGGAATTTTTACAAATGAATAGTGTGTCTTCTCTTAAATTTTGTTAAGGGTGAGAATACAAATGGCATATAATGCAGCTCTTGGTCTCCAACTTATTTTGATAGGTTGACACCAGAGGAGTGGTGAAACGTTCTTCTCCAAAACATTGTCAGGCTGTCTTAAAACAGCTGAATGAACAGAGGCTCTCTAACCAGTTCTGTGACGTTACTTTGTTAATTGAAGGAGAAGAGTACAAAGCTCATAAATCTGTTCTGTCAGCTAATAGTGAATATTTTCGAGATCTTTTTATTGAGAAAGGAGCTGTTTCCAGTCACGAGGCAGTGGTGGATCTTTCTGGTAAGAATTTTCTGATACTCTTTGTTTGTTAATAAGTACATACTAGAAGAAAGGTGTGTGTATCTTACAAACTTAGGATCTGTGCTCAAGTGGAAGAAGCCCATTTATAGCACCAGACTAAGCTGAACTGTAAGCTCCTTCCTTTTAGAAAGGTTTCCAAGGTAGATATATGAAAAGCCTGTCATCTCCTACCACTGCCTGTTAGGCAAGACGGTGGTAGCACTAGTAGAATTTCTGGGATTTACATTGTTAAAACAGTTTGGGAGAAATCCGTAACTACACCAAGTAAATATATTATTTTAAAATTGACTGATTGAATCTTACATGTTGGACGTATAATTATAAAGCACTTCTATATGTCTATTGTTTTTCATTTTTTAATATTAATCATCATTCATGTAGATTTGATAATCACATTGTCAGTATAGAATAATCAGAATTCCAAATGTCTTTTTTCCTTTTGTAATTATCATTATTATTGTAGATGAGTAATTTGACTTTCTTTTGGCCTCACTAGAATTTATATATTGGCTTAGGCATCAACAAATGAAAATTTAGGAAGCATTAAAATAGGTAACCTTATTTATACATTTTCTTATACTGTTACTTTGCTGTAATTCTTAAATAAGTGACACCACTGTGTGAATGGTCATTTCCCCTTTCTGAAGCAAAAAAGTGACTTTATTCAGGTAGATAATATTCACCTAGTCACTGATCCTTTTCTGTCTTACTCTGGGAAGGTAAATTCATATATTTTTTCTTAACAGTAGCTTTATGTTTAATTACTAAAAAAGATTTCTCAGGTATCCACTTTGTGCAGGGAACTGGCCAGGCTTACAGTGATGAACAAAAGCTTTTATGAAGCATAGAGGAGCATTGCATTCTAGATTTGATACTTACTTTGGTGATTCAGAGGAGAAAATACGTCTTATTCTGGGCCATCTGAATAATAAAACTTATCACAAGTGTAGTCTTGATATATTAGCTTTGAAATTTTTTCCTTATCTTCCTTGCATCTGAAGCAGAANGAACTGGCCAGGCTTACAGTGATGAACAAAAGCTTTTATGAAGCATAGAGGAGCATTGCATTCTAGATTTGATACTTACTTTGGTGATTCAGAGGAGAAAATACGTCTTATTCTGGGCCATCTGAATAATAAAACTTATCACAAGTGTAGTCTTGATATATTAGCTTTGAAATTTTTTCCTTATCTTCCTTGCATCTGAAGCAGAAAGAAGAATGCTGCTCTCTTGTTTCTCAGCAGCTTATAGCAAATGAAATCTCTGCTTCCCAGATAACTGCAGCACAGCATCCTATCGTTATTTCAGGAAAATACCTCAATTATTCTAAATTCCATATGCTTATTTTTATATTTTGTTCAGCAAATAGCAATAGCAAGTGAAGTAGACATTATTAAAATCTTTGTTTGATTTTTAAATAGACTAATTGTAAGATATATGTAAATATTAAAAAATGATAAAATGTACATCTGTTTTCTTGTTACCTACTTTAATATTGTTGAATACATTGTTGTTTATGCTTTCAAAAATTTCTTCCCTACTCATTCATAAAGGTACTTTCATGTATTGTCTTATAGTTTCTCATTTATATTTAACTTTTAATCTGTTTGGAATTTTTTTAATGGTGTGAGATAAATATTTGATTTCATTTTTTCCCATTTTGATAACTTATCTCAGAATTTAGTGAAAACTTCCTCTACCTACCATCCACCATGCAAATTCTCTTAAAAAACAAATGTTCACATGTTTGGTACTGATTCTGCATTTTTTTGTAGTCTATTGGTTGTGTCTTCTCCCCCTGTTATTGCTTGGTCTACCTTATCTTTATAATAATAATGGAAATCTTCACCTTTGTTATTCTGGTGAGTCTTAGTTGTTCATAGCTCTTTGCTCTTTCACGGAAACTTAAAGCAGTTTATCTACTCCCACAAAAGGAAGAAAAATGTATTTTGATGGGGTTACATTGAATTAATAAAGGTTAACATTTTTCCATAAAAGTCTTGCACATTAAAAAAAAATTATTTCTTTATTTGGCTGTTCTGGGTCTTAGTTGTGGCATGTGGGACCATTAGTCATGTCATGTGAACACTTAGTTGGAACATGTGGGATCTAGTTTCCTCACCAGGTATCAAACCCAGGCCCCCTTCATTGAGGGCATGGAGTCTCAGCCACTGGACCACCAGAGAACTCCCTTGCACATCTTTTGTTAGATTATTTTAAGGTAGTTTATACTTTTTGATACTATTATAGTTTTTTAAAATTATATAATCTCTGATTTATTTTTATTAATTGTTGGTTACTAAATACAATAGTACTGCTTAATTACCTTAGTCATTCAGACATCTACCTATAGATTCTTATCTTTCCAGTCCTTATATTTTTAACTTTTCCCCATTACTTTATAGTGCCATTTAGAACCTCAAAAAAAAAAAAGCAATTGAATAGAGGTAGTGATAAAGAGTTCACTTATTCCCATTCTAAGGAAAAGGTGTTTTTACTTTTTTACTGTGAAATATATTGTTTGGTAAATGTTTTAAATAGATAATCCTTTACCCTCTGTAACATTAAGGAAATTCCCTCTGAGATAAATGTGGACTTAGCACTTTACTTTTACTGTGTCTGTTGAGAACATCTTTATTTTTTCATTCTGTTAATGTAGGGAATTTTACATCGGATTACTAATGTTAACCCAGTTTTTCATTCTTGAAATAAATCCACTTTAGTCATAACATACCATATTTTGTACAAACCGCTTAGAATGGTTTGTACAAACTGGTTTAGAGTACTAACGTTAGACTGTTGGCATCTGTACTTAGGAGTAATTTTTCTTTTCCAGTTTGTCGTGTCAGCTTAATCTTATAAACTGTGTGTTCCTTCCAATTTTTTTACATCCACTGACGTAGTTACTATGAAATTAGGTTTATCTCTTGAATATTTGGTAGAATGATGGCTAAGATTGGGCCTGTAGTAGACTTTGGGGCAAGATTTCTAGCTACTAATTTTTACACATTTAATAGTTAAGAAATTATTCTATAGATTTTCTATTTCATCTTGAGTAATTTATAGAAGGTTGTGTATTTGCTCTAATATGTCTCTTTCATCTAAATTTTCAAATTTATTGGCACAATTTTTTTTTTTTTTTGGCCAAGCTGTGTAGCCTGCAGGATCTTAGTTCTGGGACCAGGGATGAAACCCAGGCCCTCCACAGTGAAAGCCCAGAGTCCCAACCACTGGACTCCCAAGGAATTCTAGCACACACAAAAAACAATTTTTCGTGCAGAAGAAATTCAGCAAGAGGCAAAGTGATAAGCAAGAAATCGATTTATTAGTGTAGGATGTTTGTAAGAGATGTCAGCTATCAGGCAAGGAGGCTGTGCCCCAGCATAGAATTTTTTTATATCCTTTTATAAAGGCTTCCAACGACTGTAGATATCTCTTTCATTCCTTTTGCATTTTCTCTCATTTCAAAAAATTTTTTTACTAAAGTTTTACTGGCTTANAGCTATCAGGCAAGGAGGCTGTGCCCCAGCATAGAATTTTTTTATATCCTTTTATAAAGGCTTCCAACGACTGTAGATATCTCTTTCATTCCTTTTGCATTTTCTCTCATTTCAAAAAATTTTTTTACTAAAGTTTTACTGGCTTAAAAAAAAAAAAAGCTGGCAAACTACAACTTGCATGCCAAATCTTGGCCCACTGACCACTTTTGTAAATAAAATTTTATTGAGACAACCACACCCATTCATTTGCATATTGTCTGTGGCTGCTTTTGAACTTACAAAGGTGGAATTGAATAGTTGCTAGGAAAACCAGTGGTCCACAGCATCTAAAATATTTGCTTATCTGTCTGTTTACAGGAAAACTGTCTTTACCCTTTGGCCAAAGCATAATTTTTAAATGTTAAAAACAACTTTTATGCAAATACTATAGTTCAAGGTCTTATATAATTAATTGCAGAAACCAGTACGATGTTAAAACTGCTTCTTATAGAATTCCCAAGAATTGTATATATTGTCTTTCAACCAGAGAAATGACTTTTCTCAAAATGTATTTGCTGATGGATGAAAAATTGGTTAATACCCTATAGAGAAATAAACCAATAAAATTTTGGAGTTACCTATCCAACCCTGACAGAAATAACTTCTTATTCTTTTACAATTCATTTGCACTTGCTATTACTTTTCTGTAAGTTAATTTTTACAGAGTTGTAAAATAGTCAGTAGCAGTCAGTGGTGTTTGCTCAGCACTGCTCTTAAAGAATACTTGACTCCAAAGATACACAGTACAGGGAATAACTACAAGCGGAAATATAACCTTTAAAAATTGTGGGACACTGTTGTACCCCTGAAACATATAATATTGTATGTCTGCTGTACTTCGGTAAACAAAAGCCCAGTAATCCTTTTTACCTATTAACCAAATTTTAAAAATTGAAGTATAGTTGATTACAATGTTGTACATTGTAATCAGAGTTCATTACATTACATTGCATTGCATTACATTAATTTCTGCTGTACAGCAAAGTGATTCTGTTTTATATATATATTCTTTTAAAATATTCTTTTCCTTTATGGTTTATCACTGCATAGTGAGTTTCTTGTGCTATACAGGACCTTGCTGTTACCAATCCTATTATATAGTAGTTTTCATAGGCTAACCCCAAACTCCCACCCTAGTCCTCCTCCACTCCCCTTTACCATTGGCAACAAGTATGTTCTCTGTGTGTCTATTTCTGTTTTGTAGGTAAGTTCATTTGTGTCATATTTTAGATTCCAGGTATAAGTGATACCATATAGTATTTGTCTTTATCTCTCTGATTTCACTTAGTATGATAATTGCTAGGACTATCCATGTTGCTGCAATTAATGGCTGAGCAATATTTTATTCTGTGTATGTACCATATCTTCTTTATCCATTAATCTGTCAGTGGACAGTTAGATTGTTTCCATGTCTTAGCTATTGTAAATAATACTGCTGTGAATATAGAGGTGCATGTATCTTTTTGAATTATAGTTTTGTCTGGAGATATGCCCAGGAGTGAGATTGATGGATCATATGGTAACTGTGTTATTAATTTTTGGGGGACCCTCCATACTGTTTTCCACAGTGGCAGTGNGCTGCTGTGAATATAGAGGTGCATGTATCTTTTTGAATTATAGTTTTGTCTGGAGATATGCCCAGGAGTGAGATTGATGGATCATATGGTAACTGTGTTATTAATTTTTTGGGGACCCTCCATACTGTTTTCCACAGTGGCAGTGTTGAATGTCTTTTCATGTGCCTATTGGCCATTTATATGTTTTCTTTGGAGAAATGTCTTATTTAGTTCTTCTGTCCATTTTTTGATTGGGTTGTTTGTTTTGTTGATGTTGTTAAGTTGTATGAGCTGTGTGTGTTTTGAAGCTTAAACCATTGTTGGTCACATTGTTTGCTAATATTTTCTCCCATTCCATAGATTACCTTTCCTTTTTGTTTGTGGTTTCCTTTGCTGTGAAAAAGTTTGTAAGTTTGATTAGGTCCCATGTGTTTATTTTTGCTTTTATGTCTATTGCCTGGAGAGATTGACCTAAGAAAACATTGGTATGATTTATGTCAAGAAATGTTTTGCCTGTGGTCTCTTTTAGGATTTTTATGGTGTCATGTCTTATATTTAAGTCTTTAAGCTATTTTGAATTTATTTTTGTGTATCATGTGAAGGAGCGTTGAGAGTTCATTGATTTATGTGTAGCTTTCCAACATGCCCAACACCCTTTGTTGAAGAGACTTCTTCCTATTGCATATTCTTGGCTCCTTTGTTGAAGATTAATCGACTCTAGGTTTATGGGTTTATTTTGGGCTCTCTATTCTGTTCCATTGATCCATATGTTTGTTTTTGTGCCAGTACCAAACTATTTTAATTACTGTAGCATTGTGTTTATTGTCTGAAGCCTCCCTCCTGCTTTTTTTTCCTAACTCAGGATTGCTTTGGCTATTCTGGATCTTCTATGGTTCCCTATAAATTGTAGGTTTATTTGTTCTAGTCCTGTGAAAAATGTCATGAGTAATTTAATAGGGATCGAATTTAATCTGTAGATTTCTTTTGGTAGTATGATCATTTTAACAGTATTCTTCCATGCTTCTGGATTGACTTCAACTTAGAAATTAAAAAGGTACTGGGTAAAAGACCAAAGTACATTTTTTTAAAGAAATACTCTTTCTTACCTCAAGCTTATTAACTTAATTTCATAATTTGTAGCACTATTAATATGGCTTCAGCCAACTTAATTATCAGCTTTCCTAGGAATGACAGAATTAGCGATGTTAGTCGTGTTGATGTGATGTCTCTCCAACTTTCAACCTGACTCGTAGTACATCTCATAGGTTAAGCCTTCCTTGTATGCTTGTTACTTGCTTATCCCTTACTTGCCTATGTAAAAGGACCACATTTTATGTATCTTCAGTCAAAACTGAAAATACTGCAAACATGAGTTTTTAAAAGGTTGCTTTGGCCCTCTGTCATTTTTAATAAAAGATCTCTTAAGATAAATTATTACATACAAGAAAAGCAAGGCACAGTAAAGTGTATGTGAATCGATACCTGTTGTAAGAAGGAGACAGAAGAGTATTTATTGGGCTGTATAAAGAGACTTTTAAAAAGCTGTACAAACTGTTAATTCATTTTGGATATGGAGATGGAATTGGACTTATGACCATGTAATCATCTAATTTCTGAATCATGGGAATATTAACAATGGTCTTTGAATGTGAAGTACTGAGAACTTAGAATAGAACTGATCTTATTTTCTCACATAAAATGGGAACCTAATGCCTGATGTGTAGTAATTTGTCTTATTCCTTGGACCAAAGATAAGCAAACTATAGCCGGAAGGGCAGTCCTCCCTTCTTTTCGTCCATAAAGTTATGTGGCGACATAGCCACACTCCTTTACATACATGTTACAATACGTGGTTTCTCTTTCCAGCTACAGTGGCAGAATTAAGTAGTTGAAACAGATGCCTTATTGCCTGCAGTATTTATTATCTGATTCTTGATAGAAAAATTTTGCCGACCCTCTGCTATAGACCTTGTTTTAAAATTTTTAGTAATAGAACACTTTGTTCACAATCAGATTTTTATATGAGCTTCTGTTTTGAAATGCACAGCTGTGTTTACTGCAGTGAGGTTAGGGGACGGGTTGGTTGGACCCTGCCTACTCACCTGCCTCCCTCTCTTTTTGTACCCTCCGTTCTCCAGCAGCTGTTTCTTGAGGGGAATTTGAGGAACCCCCGGGGTTCTAAGGAGTACAGTTTGAAAATGACTGCCTTACAACAACTCTTTGAGGTAGTAAGTGTGATATTATTTTCTACTTTAGGTATTGAGAGACACGACTCATGGAAGTGAGTTAGTCAAGGCTTAATAAGCAGCCAGAGCTCAAAACAATTGCAGAGTGTTTTAATTGCAGAATAAATGGTTATATTTGCCTTTATATTATATTTTATATTGTGATAAAGATACATTAGTTGTTTTTACAAGGTGTTTTAGTGGTGATTTGACTTTTTTGTCTTTCATCTTCCTTGTTTCGCATAGGTTTTTGTAAGGCTAGTTTCCTTCCTTTACTGGAATTTGCCTATACTTCTGTGCTAAGTTTTGACTTCTGTAGCATGGCTGATGTAGCCATCTTGGCTCGTCATCTTTTTATGTCAGAAGTTTTAGAAATCTGTGAAAGTGTGCATAAACTAATGGAAGAGAAGCAGCTAACAGTGTATAAGAAGGGTGAAGTACAAACAGTTGCATCTACACAGGACTTACAAGAACAAAGTGGAGGTACAGCACCTCCCGTGGCTAACAACACAGGAACCACAACAACTTTATCCACTGAACTTGGGGATTGTGAGATCGTACTACTGATGAATGGAGAATTGCCAGAGCAGAATGGAGAGCTAGGACAACAACCCGAGCCCCAGGTTCCTTCACAGGCTGAAGCCACTGCGTCACCTGTGGGCTGTGTAACTGATTCCCAACCTGAAATGGAGTCTATTGATTTAGTAACAAAAAACAACCAGACAGAACTGGAAACTTTAAAGAGCAGAGAAGATAGCACAGTTTCTAGTATTCATCCTAAGCCTTCACAAGAGAATGTAATCAGTAGCTCTCCAGGAAACACTGATACAGGAAATGATACAGCAGCTGAGGATATCTGTGTTGAAGACATTTCAGAGCATAGGCAGGACTTTGACCCATCCTCAAAAGATGAAGAAAATCTAGCTGAACCGACAGCACTGATGGACCATAGCCCCGATGATGATACTTACAGAAGCAGACTTCGGCAGCGTTCTGTTAATGAAGGAGGATATATCCGACTACACAAAGGAATGGAGAAGAAGCTGCAGAAACGGAAAGCCATTCCCAAGTCAGCAGTTCAACAGGTATGATGAAGAAAGAGTTCACCTTTGTAGTTTTAGTTTTAAGTTGAAAGCATTCTATTGGTAAACTTATGGTGAAAAGTATTTTGAGGGGGAGGGGAGTGGGTGCAGGAAAGCAATTTAATGTTTTAAATACCAGTGTTATTAATAAGGTAATGTGAATTTGAGATAGTTAAATTTGGATTGTGTTTTCTGTTCCTTAATCAGGTGGCTCAGAAATTAGTTCAAAGAGGAAAAAAGATGAAACAGCCGAAAAGGGATGCTAAAGAGAATACAGAAGAAGAAACATCCCATAAATGTGGGGAATGTGGAATGGTTTTTCAGAGACGATATGCCCTTATAAAGCACATACTGAAACATGAAAGAGCTAGAGATTACAAGTGTCCAGTAAGTATCTGGAAAGCTAATTATAAACGGCTCTAACTTCTTTATAAATAGAATCCAGTTTACTACTTTGTTATTATGCTACCATTTGTATTTTCCTTCTCCCTTATATTGCTGTCATAGTTATCTGCTGATTCACATATGTCATATTCTTGTCAAAAAATGTTCAGTGCCTTACTTCTGCTTCTGCTGTAGAAAGAGGACAGTAAAATGATCTTTTTAGAAAGTTCATAGAGAGGCAAAAAGAACAGGAGACCATAGCAACTGAATTCTGGCCTCTGATACATAAATGTAGTCTTTTTTTTTTTTTTTTTTACTGTACCACATAGCACTCGAATCCTAGTTCCCCGACCAGGGACCATACCTATGCTCCGTGGAAGTGTGGGGTCTTAACCACTGGACTGCCAGGGAAGTCCCTAGATGGAGTCCTTGAGTCAGTAGATTTGAAAGGGCTCATTCCCAGCCTTTCAGCATGGAAAGCTAACAATCAATCCAAATTGTATTGCAGAACTACCAGGAGGCTCAGGAATTAATGGTACTAGTGACCTTGAAAGTAGAGGTAAGGCTGTTGGTTAGAAAGTTTTTTTAAGAAGCAAGTGAATCACTACCACCATGCTTTCAGTCAAAGATCCATCTTCTACTCTCTGAAAAAGATAAAACCACAGCTGCTGTAGAGAACACTATGGATACGAGGGTGAATGTATCCGTGCGGTATACCCAACAAGGGAAAGTAGAAGCTTCTACAGTGAATATTGAAAGTACTCCTTCCCTACTCAAGTCCTGGAATGTTAACAGCCAAACCCTTAACCTTAAAATAGATTTCTTAGAGATGAGAAATCTGAAGCCCAGTTAAAAAAAAAAAAGACCTAAAGGTGGCACTCACTAAAGCCAGGGATTGACCGTTTACTTCCCTACTTACACACAAGTTCCAATTAGTTTTTAAATGTCTTAATCTGAAGTGTGAATAAACATGAGGTATACAGACTCATGACAAATATTTCAAGCAGAAAGCAACTTTGAGGAATTCAAGACTATGCAATTAGAAGAAAACTTAAAAAAAAAAAAAATGCACATAAAACCCAAACCACAAGTATGATTTATATTAGAGATAAAGGAAGAGATTATGTCAGTGAAACAATAATCATGTACTATGTTTTTAAAAGGGCACTTTAAGAAAACAGAATAGATTTTTAGGAATAAAATGTATAACATATAAAAAAAACCTCTGAAGAGTTAGGAAACATAATTGACTAAATCACTCAGAAAATAAAACACAAGGTAAGAATGGGAGTGAAAGAAACTTGTGGATTGGTCTAGTATTCTAATGTCCAAATAATTCTAAACAGCATGGAGAGAAAGAATTAATGCAATGAAAAAAACATTTTAGAACTTGAACATAGAAGTTTCCTTGTTAAAAGGGCATGCCAGTTGTTTAGAATCATGGTTTAAAATAATTCTTTACCAAATGCATTATGAAATTTCTGAATCAGGGGACAAAGAAAATCTTACAAATTGGAAGAGAGAAAGGAAAAGGGTTAGAATAGCTTCAGACATTTCAGCAGCAACAGTGGAAGCTAGAAGATAAAGGCACAATATCTTTAATGTTATAAAAGGAAATGATTTCTAACTTGAAGTCAATAGTCAGACTGTATTTGTGATGGTACAGTAAGAACAGTTTCAAGACTTGCAAGGTCTGCAGAGTTTTACCCCCTAAATTCCCTTTCTCAGGAAGCTGTTGGTAGAGGTATTCCACCAAAATGATCAAGACATGGGAAGTGAAAACATGGGGTCCAATCAGTGAAGCAGTTGCACCAGTTTGGAACACAGCATAGTGCTTTGACAGAGATATCCCACAAGGCGATGTGTTTAAACCTTCTCTCAGCCAACAATTGAGGGAAGGTTTGACAACAAATTAGCAGTAAATACGAAGAGAAGTAAAAGGGAAAGAGAAAGGAAAGGGAAGAAAATCATACTGTACTGTATTGTCCAGCTGTAATAACATGTACATCAAATAATGTAAGCACTGAAATTGATCTCACCAAAATGATGATAAAGCTGTCTTGAGCAAGTATGGTAATGAAAGGAATTGTATATGTGTAGAGAGTGAAAGGTGAAGGAGAGACTCACCTCCTATTGTTCATATTATTCATAATCACAGAGATGATCATTAAGAAAAGTGTCAAAAAAGTAGAAGTAGTGGACCAACAGGCCAGTTTTATTTATTTTAAAAAACGTCTTGTGGATCGTGACTGTGTATAACATTGATTTTAAAATAAAGAGCAGAAGCTTTCAGGAATACTCAGCAAGTACAGGGTAAAACTCAAGGAGTAGACCTTCCTTGCTGTCCAGTGGCGAAGATTCCACACCCCCAACGCATGGGGCCAGGTGCAGCCCCTGGTGGGGGAACTAGATCTCACGTGCTGCAGCAAAGACCGAAAATCCTATCTGTCATGGCTGAGACCCAGCACAGCCAAATAAACGAAACATAAAAAGCAAACACAATGAAAAAATTAAAAGCAAACAAGTCCCAAGGACTATCACAGTTTTATCCTCCCACTTTGCAAGCCCCTGTTGTTGCTCCACTTAACTGTTAGTATTCATATAATGATAGTGTGATTCCTTTTGTCTGTATCTCACCATTCCTTCAAGACCCAGCCTCAGTGCTGAGGCTTTTCCTTACTCTGATTACTCCCCCTTCTTAAATATTTCACCTGTTTACATATAAATCCTTTTTCTGTGGTTAGATTATAAACCCCTGCAGAGTAGAGACTGGGTCTGTCCCTTTTATCTGTATAATCTGGTACCTGGTATACTGTGTCTTTTATATAGTGTATGTGTTTATGTAATTGTAACAGACAAATGGCAAGTTGAAATACGAGTTGCGTTTCACTTAACGTTTGTAATGAAAATACATTGAGGTAGAACTTAACTTACTTTTTCTTTTAGTTGTGTAAGAAACAGTTTCAGTACAGTGCCTCCTTGCGAGCCCACCTTATTCGACATACCAGGAAAGATGCACCTACTTCGTCCTCTTCCAGCTCCACATCGAATGAGGCATCAGGGTCATCGTCTGAGAAGGGCAGAACCAAACGAGAATTTATATGTTCCATATGTGGAAGGACATTGCCTAAATTATATTCTCTTCGAATACATATGTTAAAACACACAGGTGTAAAACCACATGCATGCCAGGTAAAATCATTATATTTGTTATTTAGCAGCAGCAGCAGCAGAATATAACTGACAATAAGACTGGTTGAATCTGGAGCCACATCACTTTAGTAAAATATCCCTTAAAGTCCATAACTTTTTCAGTTTGTTGCTTAGGTCAAGAGTGGTTCCCATTTTTGCTCTTTAATTTGTTGTCTGAAGTTGTAGTTTGAAGTAAATCTATTTAGAGTGTTGAGATGTGATGGAATTCAGAGTGGTACTGGGTGAGAATAACCACCTTCTAAATCATACCTTCATGTTCGGCAGGGCCAGCCTGGCTTGGGAAGGAACCTGTGACTTAAATCTTAGCAGAAATTCTGCCTAAACTCTGTGTCCTTCTCCAAAGCTGAAGACTAAATGTCAAAATGTGATTGCTGGTTCAGAATCCTGTGATAAGCCAGCTTTGGGCTATTTGAAACAGTGAAAAATTTCTAGCAGCACCTGTAGCCTTGCGTATAAGGATGACCCACTATTTTTGTTGATAGTTTTGGAACCAGTAACATTTTTAATGTTTTTCTCTGTTGTTTTTTTAAGCTTTGTATTATATGAAAAAAGAATGTCAGAGAATAGAATAAACCCTTATGTACCCTTTACCCAGCTTTGGTAGTTATCAACACATGGTCATTTGTGAGTTTTTTTTAAATTAAAAAAATTTTATTGAAATACAGTTGATTTATAATTTTGTGTTAGCTTTAGATATACAGCAAAGTTATTAGCTGCTTATTCATTCTGTTTTAGATTCTTTTCTAATATAGATTATTAGAAGATACCGAGTATAGTTCCCCGTGCTATACAGTAGGTCCTGGTTGGTTACCTATGGTTAGTTGTGTTTTATGTGACTGTCACTCACTCCCTTCCTACCCCTTCCCTTCAGTTATTCTGAAGCCAAGTCCTAACCATCGTTGTATTCATATATTTAAAAATTAAGTGTTAATTGTACCTCTGGTCTTCTACTGTACCACTACTCAAGATGTATGGCCCATGGAAGATAAGTAAAAAAATGGAGAGTAAGCATGTAGAAACTGTCATGGCAGTTTGACGTTGTTTGACATCTTTATTGTGTTTAACAAAAATTCCTAATAGATTGAGGAAAGGAAAAAAAAACTAGTACTTCATCATAGAGAGTTTGAGAAGCACTGTTTTAGTTTGTATAGATGTGAATGAGTATATTGTTCTCGACTAAGCATCCATGTCTCTTCTAATGTATACTGTTTACCAGTTTCAGAAAAGACAGTGTGAGGGCTTTTTGGTACTGTTTGAGTTCTTCCACAGATTACATGGTTGTAAGAAAAATAGAAGTATTTGTTAAAGTACGGAATCAGGAGATAATAATGGAGCTTAAAATCTTAGGCCCTTGTTTCAACTTAAATGTTGTCATTTTGTTTATAATTTAAGGTTTTAATTTAAAATAGCATACTAGCTTCTCTATCTTCATTCTTCAGAAATATCCCCTAACTCTTTTTCTGTTTTACTTGTTTAAATACCCATGCTTCTTTAGGTCTGTGGAAAAACTTTCATCTACAAACACGGTCTAAAATTACACCAGAGTCTCCATCAATCACAGAAGCAGTTCCAGTGTGAACTGTGTGTGAAGTCATTTGTTACTAAAAGGAGTCTTCAAGAACATATGAGTATTCACACAGGTAGTGAGAAATTTATATTGACATGGTTACACGTTATATACTGGTAGCTTACCTAGAGTATTGATTATGCTGTAAGACTGTATATGTGCAGTTTTTTAGATTAATGAGAGTAAAGCTTAAAAGTTGTTCTTACATCTAGTTTTAGAGCTATCTTATTTGTATAAAAGTTAAAAAAATTTTTTTAAATTAGTACACATGTCTGCTTCATGTCAATGTATGGCTAAATCCACCACAATATTGTAAAGTAATTATCTTCTCATTAAATTAATTTTTTTTAAGTTAAGCAATAAGCTGATGTAGCTGTCAACAAGTATGTGGTTTATAATTTCATTAGAATTTTTAGTCCACATATACTTATTTTCACATGTTTAAAGCAGTTACGTAGAAGTGGCTGATGAAGGAAGGGTAGCTAACTGCTGTAGAACTTGTATACAACTCTACACTGTTATAATCCAGATGACCATGCAAGCCTCCCAAATTCTTTGGGCAGTGGTGGCCTCACTAGTACTGTATTGAGAGGAAATAGGATATTTGACATAGTTTGTTATTCTTAGAAGGTGGGTGCCAAAAATCTTAGCTTCTGTGTTCACTTGTATCAAGTAGCTTCTGAAGTATGACATAAAGTGTTGTTAGAAGAGCACCTGATCGCTGGATTTATGACATGCTTTTTAATTTTTATAGGCGAGTCCAAGTATCTTTGCTCAGTTTGTGGAAAGTCTTTTCATAGAGGCTCTGGGCTTAGCAAGCACCTAAAAAAACACCAACCAAAGCCTGAGGTTCGAGGCTATCATTGTACTCAGTAAGTATTTAGTATGTGAACCATTCAATTAATTTATGTTCTTCCTTAGTTCATTTGAAAGTTGTTTCAAAGGAAAATATTTGAGGTGGAGTATTTGAGGTGGCTGAAGTTGATTAGATACAGTTTGATACAGTATCACTGTTGATAATGTGTCACTTTCAAAGTTCAACTGTAATTGAACTCTGCTAAGGAAGTGGAACTTGAATATTCATATGTAATTATATAAACATACACACATATATATGTATATCGGAGGTGATGGATGTGTTAAAAAATGGTAGAAATCCTTTCACAATGTGCATACACACACATACTGAATCATCATGTTTTACACTTAAAATAAGTTACAGTTTTGTCAGTTACACCCCAGTAAAACTGGGAAAAAAAAGTTGAATCTAATAGTAAACTATTTTACTTTTTAAAAAATTTTGCTATTTGTTCACTCTTGATTTTAATCAGTTTGCCTTTGTCTAGGTGTTCCTGTTTAATTTTTAGCAGTTTTATTCGGATTATAAATCTCATACCAGAATCATTCATTTTAAATGCCTTAAAGAAATTCTTCAAATGTGCGACCTAGGAGTAGGGACTGTGGGAACGAAGGGTCCCTTGGTGCCAGGCAGAGATTCTTTATAGACAATGCTTCTGAAGTACTGGACTCGTTGCTCATTTCTCTTCTTCTTCAGACTCCTTTCCTCTCCCTCTTTTTCCAGAACCTCCTGAGATCCCTTTTATAAAGTTCATATAACATAACATTTATCATGTTAAAGTGTTCAGTTCAGTGGCTCTTGGTACATTCAATGTTGTGCAAGCATCACCACTGATTCCAGAATGCCTTCAACACTCAGCCAGGCAGTTTACAATCCTGCCTTGGTCTTCTCTTCCTGTTTGTGCAGTCAGCCATCGGTGAGAGCCTGGAGCATTTTCAGGTCTTTTCTGAGCATGTGCCAGCCCTAGGCAAATAATTTGGACTTCTAGATGCCTGGGAATATGTGAGAGTTTTTCAAAAGTCTTATTTCCTGAAGTATCTCATTCTCCAGCCTTTCCTCCCAACTGCCATTCCTTGCCCCAGCAGCTGTGGCTAATACCTTTACCTTTAAATGTTTCCAACCAATCCCTCCTCTCTACTCTCCCCACCACTCCCCAAGTCCTCAGCCCTGGGGGAATTTGGTTAAATAAAAGCAAGCACTTTGAGAGGTACCAGATGGTTCAAAACAACTACAGTTCGGTTTAAGTCGCTCTGATACGTGAACCCATAGCGAGAATGAATTCTGTCTACTGAGCTGAGGAGCCAGGGGATGGGGTCAGGATGAGTTGAAATGCCACAAAGCTCTTTTATCAGGATTCAACCATTTTTTTTCTTAATTAAATAATTACCTGGTTGCCGTCAACTTTTAATCAGTTTCCAGAGCTCCAGTAAAATTGATTCTGACCGTTTTTGCCACTTTGTCTACTGATTTTGTGGAAGGTTGGGCTTTTGGAGTTACTAACCCTGCCCATATTTGTTGATGTCACTCTGATCAGTCTTATTTTTATTTTTTACAGATTTTTTGATGTGTACCATTTTTAAAGCCTTTTTTGAATTTGTTTCAGTATTGTTTCTGTTTTATGTTTTGGCCCTTAGGCATGTGGGATCTTAGCTCCTTGACCAGGAATCAAACCCGCAACCCCCTGCATTGGAAGGGGAGTCCCCTTACTCAGTCTTATTTTAAAAGAAAAGTAGTTTATTATGCATACCTTTATACGTGCAAATGTAAGAAAACCCAGTTTAAACTGGCATGAATGAACTAGGAGTCTGAATGGTTTAATGTAAATTGATTTCAGATTCATTATTACTTGATGTCTATGAGGCTCCATGTGGATAAGACAGGGGCAATGGTTTCAACCTCACATCCCCTCAACTCCCAAATTGTCAAGCTGCATTTCTCATGTTCCTGTAAAAGCCCTGAGGTCACTCGCATTGAATCTGGCTAAGGCATTTTGGTCTTATGTGGATCAATCACAACGGTCGAGAGAATGCTGTGCTCTGATNAAACCCTTAAATGAATAGCTAATTTTTCAAATGCAATTCAAATGCATGAACTGCCTATTAAGCCTTACTATGTTAACCTTCAAGGCAAGTAAATTGACCATGAGCAAAGAACACTGTTAATAATCTCTGTTGATGGGAAATTTCTCCTTGATAACAAGAGAATAAATGGGGGGGAGGGAGGTTAAAACTAGGTTTGGTTGTTTGCAGCTTTTGTATCATGTTTAATTGTTCAATTTTGTTAAAAAACTGCAGTTTAGAAATAGGATAGCAATATAGATATCTACAGCAGTCCTGTGGATACCATATAATTGTCAAGTAATTTCAGAATATTGAAAATTCTTCAGTCCAACCCTCATTATAGTATACTACTTAAAGGAATTGATTATGGCCCACCAAATAGTTAAAAGTAAATTCTTTTTAAAAGTTGCCTGAAAAATTAATTTGTTTGTTTCATTTTTAAATTCCCACCTCTGTAAGCTATCTAATTTTCTCATTTTTCAAAGTAACCATGGGGAGAGATCACATTTCTCTCCTGGGATACTACCTGTCTCTTATACACATCTGAGAATGCTGTGCTCTGATTGACCTATACCTAAGTTAGTTGCTCCATCCTTATGGGCAGGAGTAAATCCTACCCCTGACAGATGGACAGAATGGGAGAGGGTGAAAAGGGATGTAAAAAGGACACATCCCAAGGAGTTGAGGAGAAGATAGAAGATACTCACCTTTATGATAACCTTTGGGAGCTTTGCAGGATTCTTTCTAAAATGTTTCTAGTACTCTGGAACTAAAAGAACTTAACACACTCGAGCCTTGATGCAAGATTGCAATACTAAGATTTTGTTTTGTTTTAAATTGGGATCATCTTGTAGAGTTCTAGAAACTCAGGAATATACTGTGTTCTTGGAAACTTCTTTTCAAAGAATAAGATGATCCATTTGGGTGAATGGACTTTGTTATTGCAGATGTGAGAAAAGTTTCTTTGAAGCTAGAGACCTTCGCCAGCACATGAACAAACATCTTGGCGTGAAACCATTCCAGTGCCAATTTTGTGATAAGTGCTATAGTTGGAAGAAAGACTGGTATTCCCATGTGAAATCTCATTCTGTCACTGAGCCGTACAGGTGAGTAAATCTGGAGTGAATCTGAGTTTAATTGAGATATGTATGTACTTGGATTAATTGTTAGTCCATTAGTATGGTTTTGGTGTTTATGAAAAGATAATTTGTGTTTTTCCTCTATTTTAGGTGTAATATATGTGGCAAAGAATTTTATGAAAAAGCATTGTTCAGAAGGCATGTAAAGAAAGCTACCCATGGAAAAAAAGGACGAGCAAAGCAAAACCTGGAACGGGTGTGTGAACAATGTGGAAGAAAATTCACTCAGCTGAGAGAGTATAGAAGACACATGAACAACCATGGAGGTAACTATACTTCCTGTAGTTTAATAGATAGACCTTTAAATAGAATAAAAACCAGTCCAGTAGTGATTCTTCCTTTTCCATTCCTCTGTCTGTTATCTTCCTTAATGAGAAATTAATCCCATATTATGGAAGATTTATTCAAATAATAGCAGTGATTGTGAATCTGACTACTTAATTGTTGTGTAGATAGATAGATTGATTCCTTTCTTAGTGAGCTTAATATTCTGTATTAATATTTTTATGCTGGAATGAATTACTTGAGCTTCTGTTTTTTTATCCTAGGATTATAAGATTGCTATGAAGTTGTAAAGGGACTTTCACGGAAACTCAAAATTGTCTCAGAGTAACTTCTATCCATAGGAACATCTTTAGAAAGGTTATATCCAGAATCTGCTTTATTCTAGGGGAAACCATTTGGCCCTAACTAAAAGATGGCCATAGTCAAGATAGTAAGGTTTATGGGCTACTGTACTTAAAAGCATTATTTATCAGGCAGCTGTAATAAATCTTGGTACTTGGACCTCACCCCTCCCCCACCCCACCGCCACGCACGCACACACCTCTCTTTTCCTTTTTTTTTCTCTTTTACTAGGAGTTAAGCCATTTGAGTGCTTAACATGTGGAGTTGCTTGGGCTGATGCCCGATCTCTGAAACGCCACGTCAGAACACATACAGGTGAACGGCCTTATGTCTGTCCTGTGTGTAGTGAAGCCTACATAGATGCTAGAACACTCCGTAAACATATGACTAAATTCCACAGAGATTATGTGCCTTGCAAGATCATGCTGGAAAAAGATACCCTTCAGTTTCATAACCAGGGAACTCAAGTGGAGCATGCTGTTAGCATCTTAACAGCAGATATGCAGGAACAAGAAAACAGTGGTCCTCAAGAACTTGAAACTGTGGTAGTGACGGGAGAAACTATGGAAGCTCTTGAAGCTGTTGCAGCGACTGAAGAATGTCCGTCAGTATCTACACTCTCTGACCAAAGTATTATGCAAGTGGTTAATTATGTGTTGGCACAGCAGCAAGGACAGAAGCTCTCTGAAGTTGCAGAAGCTATTCAAACTGTTGAAGTAGAGGTGGCACATATTTCAGAAACAGAATGAATGTAGTAATAGAGATAAAAAGAAGCAATGTCTCATGTATACTGAACTCACAGAACATTTGTTTACAATACTGTGTGACTATCTGCCTGGAGTTTGTATGTCCAGGCTTTGGGCTATTTGGTGGTGTTTTAACATATAACGATTTGTCTAGCTAATGGTTCTGTAGAAAAGTCCATTACTGTAAACAAATTGAAAACAAATCTGTTTGGTGGCAGTGGATTATCATGGTATACTTTTTATGAATTAATGTTTAAAAAGAACTGTACTAAATTAAAAACCGTACAGTTTTACTTGCATTTTGACTTGATTATATATACTTTGAATTTAAAAGGATGTACTAATTGGCTTTTCTCTTTTATTCTCAAAATATAGAGGTTCTGTGATTTCATTTGCCCTGTTTATAGATTAAAAATTCTAATATAAAACATTTTAGTAGGATGCATAGGTATGTTACATTGTTTTAAATGCTTCACATCTGTGATTCTTGACTTACTATTTATTTTATCCCTTTATAAAGTCAGGGATTCTTTATTCTGTTGTAAAGCACTTAATGAGTTTCATGTTGTAATCAAGTTTGCACAGTGTACTTAATCTCTATGGGAAACCCTTAAATGAATAGCTAATTTTTCAAATGCAATTCAAATGCATGAACTGCCTATTAAGCCTTACTATGTTAACTTTCAAGGCAAGTAAATTGACCATGAGCAAAGAACACTGTTAATAATCTCTGTTGATGGGAAATTTCTCCTTGATAACAAGAGAATAAATGGGGGGGAGGGAGGTTAAAACTAGGTTTGGTTGTTTGCAGCTTTTGTATCATGTTTAATTGTTCAATTTTGTTAAAAAACTGCAGTTTAGAAATAGGATAGCAATATAGATATCTACAGCAGTCCTGTGGATACCATATAATTGTCAAGTAATTTCAGAATATTGAAAATTCTTCAGTCCAACCCTCATTATAGTATACTACTTAAAGGAATTGATTATGGCCCACCAAATAGTTAAAAGTAAATTCTTTTTAAAAGTTGCCTGAAAAATTAATTTGTTTGTTTCATTTTTAAATTCCCACCTCTGTAAGCTATCTAATTTTCTCATTTTTCAAAGTAACCATGGGGAGAGATCACATTTCTCTCCTGGGATACTACCACTCAAGTTATAATTGTTAAAATTAAACTTCTAAGTATTAGAATAAGCTAATATAAGTTGTAAAATTAAGATATAAGCAAATCACATGTAAATCATTCCTAAAGCACAAGAAAAGAATGTGCCTTGATGTATATATATTATTAAAATGCTTATTCCAGTTTAAGTGGCTTAAAAGAAAAACAAATGTGATGCCATGCATGTGCTGTACCTGCATATGTAATATTTGCATTTGCACATTTCCCATTGTTTCGGTAGCTGTGTGGCTGACTTTCAATTTTAAGTCGATTGACATACAGTCTACAGCTTTATAATGGCTGCTTGTTTGATCGTATGTTTCAGTTAGTGAAAATGTATTTCAATCTAAAATTTGGAATTGTCTTTATGTTCCATTGTCACCACTGTTATTAGATTGAGTTAATTGGGTAAGACCATTAATGTATGTCATAAATATGTAAATAAAATATGTTGAATCTTGTTTAAAGAATAAGCTTTGAGGTTAAGCTTGTCACTATTTTCAGCTCATAAATCAGTTGCTGTTATTTATTATTAAGTTAATCCATTTTTAAAGAGGAGGGGAATTGAACACATTAAAAATAGCCACTGAGGGAACATATAATACTATTAAGACTTATTACACTTCAACATAATCTTACAACAAAATCAAAAGAAGTATAATTAACTGCCATGTTTGGATAATTTAAGTGTGTTTAGAGAATTACATAAATTTCATACAGAAGTAAGTATTAAGATTCCAAAAATTCAGTTTTATATTTCCATGGAGAAACTGTTTATAATAATTCCTTTCTAAAAGCACACATTGATTTGTTGTTGTCAGATCAGGTATCTCCTGATTAAATCTGCTTGTTAAAGTGCTGTTTTATTAAATGCCAGTGGCTTTTTACATAATTTCACAGTTACCTTAACTGCTGGATTTAGTCTAGACCTTCAGTGTTTTTTAATAGCTGTGGTGTAAACTGTACATGATGCTTCCCACTCATAACTGAATTAGAGGATTCAACCTATAACGGCAGTTTAAACCTTTAGGAACTATGGAGGTTCCTAAACAGGGGTTTTACATTTACTGTTTGGATAAATATATCAGGCTTATTTTATAGTCTGTTATCTGAAGTTTTCGAAGTGAATACTGCTGTTTATTGGATTTCTCCAGAATGTTATAAATGTTAAGAGTACAGGTTGTTGTTTAGTTGCCGAGACTCTTTGTGACCCCCATGGTCTGTAGCCCCCGAGGCTCCTCTGTCCATGGGATTTCCCAGGCAAGAATACTGGAGTGGGTTGTCATTCCTCCTCCAGGGGATCTTCCTAACCCAGAAACTGAACCCACATCTCCTGCATTGGCAGGCGGATTCTTTACCACTGAGCCATCTTGACTTTGGGCTTAATTTGCTGCCTCTTTCCAGTTTACCACCATTCAGGTAAGGCCTGCTGACTTTTATCTTTTCTAATGTATGTACTTAAAGCTGTAAGTTTCTTCTAAACTCAGCTTTCACAGCATTCCACACAATGGGATATGGTATTCCTTCACTGTTACTTGATGTAAAATATTTTGAAATTTTCATTACAATTTATTCTTTCACACATATTTTACTTCTAAACATAGAGGGTTTGGGGCTTATCTTTTTGTTAGTGATCTCTAAAATTATTTTACTGTGATTAAAGATATATTGTATATTTTTTATTCTTTAACATTTGATGAGGGTTTTTTTATGGATATGCAGTGGTCAATTTTTGTAAATGTTTCATGAAAACTTAATTTTATGCAGTGTGGAGGCATTGTTATAATATGTGTCAATTAAATGATTATTTTTGTTCAAATATCCTGTACCCCTATTCTTTTTTTTTTTCCTCGTTTGTTGGTTCTATCAGTTAGGAAAATACCTCTACCTGCATGAATGTAGATTTGCCTATTTCTCCTCCTTTTAATAACTCTGGCAATTTTTGCTTCATATATCTTGAAGCTGTTATTAGTTATCTAATACAGAATTGTTTTCCTGGTGAGTTAAACCTTGTATCATTATGAAAGGGTAAAATGAAGAGCTTTTGGTAATGCTCCTGGCTTTACGTCTACTTTGATTGAAATTAAAATAGCTGCAGGGGCTTCCTGGTGATCCAGGGGTTAAGAGTCCACCTTACAGTTCGGGGAACTTGGGTTCCATCTTTGTTTGGGGAACTAAGATCACATATGCTGCAGGACAAATAAGCCCCAGTGCAGCAGTTACTGAGCTCACATACTGCAACGGGAGATCCTGCGTGACACAACCAAGACCTGACAAAACCAAATGAATATTTTTAAAATAGTATAATAGCTATATCAGGATTTTTGGGGGGTATTCATGTACATTTTACCGTGCTTATTGCTGTCAGCCTGCTCATAACCTCATATTTAAGGTATGTCTCTTATACATAGTATATGGTTGGCTTTTTTGGCCGTGCAGCATGTAATATCTTAACTCCCTGACCAGAGATTGAACTCATGCCCCCTCCAGTGGAAACATGGGAGACTGAGCCACTGGACCACCAGAAAATTTCTTAGGATTGTCTTGAAAAAAAAAAGTCCAGGCTGCCAATCTTTGTCTTTTCATAGGAATGTTAGTTCAGTTAGAAAGTGCTCATTCAGTCGTGTCTGACTCTTTGCAACCCGTGGACTATAGCCTGCCTCTGTCCATGGAATTCTCCAAAAATACTAGAGTGGGTAGCCATTCCTGTCTGCAGGGGAATCTTCCCAACTCAGGGATCAAACCCTGGTCTCCTGCATTGCAGGCAGATTCTTCACCATCTGAGCCACCAGGAAAGCCAACTAATGGTAACCCTCTCCAGTATTCTTGCCTGGAAGATTACATGGACGAGCCTGGTGGGCTAGTCAAGGGGGTTGCAGAAAGGCCAGACATGACTCAGTGACGGAACCACACACAGGCAATGTATAATATACAACTTTACTGCTGTGTCAAGCAAATAGAGATTTCTCAAAATTTAAATAAAAAAAATACTGACATATTTGCATATAAATCTACCACTTGAGTTTGTTTTCATTCCTTGCTGTAAATCCACAGGCATCCATTTCATGAGCTATAGGCAGTGTAAGTTCAGCTACATATCAACACTGCCACAGATGTGAAAAAAGAGACATACAGTTCATCCCACACCAATGGTAATTACTGTTATACAATTAGGCCTTATGTTGACATTTTCCTAAATCTTGACTGAAGGTTTTTCTTAAACTTTAAAAGTTATCGTGTGTGTGTGTGTGTTGTGTGTGTGTCAGGTTTTTTTCTCTTTAGCATCTACTATTCTCCAGGTACCTAGATCCAGACCCCCTAGTCATCTGGGATGCTTCCATCAGTGATTCAGCCAATGAATTCCTTAGCAGTGTCTCTGATCTGTTATATTACATCACTACTAATTACTGATAACATATTTTATGTGTGGATGTATGCTCAGTCATGTCTGACTCTGCAACCCCAAGGACTAGAGCCCAGCAGGCTACTCTCCATGGGGTCTCTCAAGCAAGAATACTGGAGTAGGTTGCCATTTTCTACTCTAGGGGTCTTCCTGTCCCAGGGATCAATCCCACATCTCTTTGATCTCCTGCATTGGCAAGTGGATTCTTTACCACTTCACTGCCTGGGAAACCCTGTTAACATAGTACTCTCTCAAGATTTTATAAACTCACACATGCAGTATATTACCAATATCTTGGCTTCCCAGTTTTCATGCTTGCCCTGTTTTTTCCTGTCTTACACACTTTATTTCCATATTAATATCTGAAATTGTTCTTCATCTTGAAACTTCCTAGTTTTCTAATGGCTCTATGTCCACAGCAGGGAAGTCATATAAGTTAGTAACGAAAGTGTGTAATGTGACAAGAGATGGCTATTATCAGAATCTTTATGTTTCAGCATGATGGCACTACCAGCACCCCTTAAGAGATGGCACAGAATGGCAGCTCCTTGTTGTGTTTTTGGCAGTGTGGCACGTGGTATCTTAAGTTCTCCCAAGAGGGATCGAACTCACACATCCTGCACTGCAAATGCAAAATCTTAACCACTGAACCACCAGGGAAGTCCCATGCCTGCCTCTTCAGTTCCCGCTATTGGAGAAAGCAAGTCCTGTGATAAAATTTATACTTAGGATTCCCAGTTGTCTTCCTTGGAGCATCTCATAGTCAATGCCTACTGTAGCATTCAAGAAGAAACACCTGTTTAAAATCAACTGGGAAAGTAATATTACCTTCTCAGAGTGACCCTTTTTGAGAATGTAACCACATTTAAATGATGTTTTGGGAAATTTACTAGTATGGTAATATATATAACTGTTCATACACAGATTAATATTCTCTTACAACAAATATATTTGTGGGGTTTTATATCAAACTTAGTATTATTAGATTCATGGTTAAAAGACACACCTTGTCAATCTATTAAGTCAAACCATTGCCCACATTTTGGGTTGTTTTTTTTTTTTTTTAACTATTTCTTTTAAAGAGCAGTTTTAGGTTCATAGCAAAACTAAGTGGAAAAGTAGACATCCTTATAGAATCGTATTCCCACATATACACCTTTTCATTCTCAGTTGCATCTTCAGTTAGATTTGCTTTAACCATTTGCAAATTCTTTACCTAATTAACATCAATACTTGCATTCTTTCCGTATTATTTTCTTTGCGGTACTTCATACAAAGGTGGTGTTCAGTGGCTCAGTTGTGTCCGACCCTGCGACCCCATGTACTGCAGCATGCCAGGCTTCCCTGTCCTTCACCAGCTTGTGGATGTCCACCAGTTGCCTATGTCAAAACTCATCTCCATTGTCAGTGAGGCTACCAATTTATCCTCAGTCGTCCCCTTCTCCTGCCTTCAGTCTTTGCCAGCTAGCATCAGTGTTTTTTCTAGTGAGTCAGCTCTTTGCATCAGGTAGCCAGTGTTGGAGCTTCAGCATTAGTCCTTGCAGTGAATATTCGGGACTGACTTCCTTTAGAATTGATTGGTTTGATCTTGCAGTCCAAGGGACTTTGAAGAGTCTTCTCCAACACCACAGTTCAAAAGCATCAATTCNCAGGTAGCCAGTGTTGGAGCTTCAGCATTAGTCCTTGCAGTGAATATTCGGGACTGACTTCCTTTAGAATTGATTGGTTTGATCTTGCAGTCCAAGGGACTTTGAAGAGTCTTCTCCAACACCACAGTTCAAAAGCATCAATTCGTAGATGCTCAGCCTTTATGGCCCAACTGTCACATCCGTACATGAAACTGGAAAACTATAGCTTTGACTAGATGGGCTTTTGTCAGCGAAGTAATCCTTTGCTTTTTAATATGCTGTCTAGGTTTGTCATAGGTTTTCTTCCAATGAACATCTTTTAATGTTATGGCTGCAGTCACTATTTACAATGATTTTGGAACCCAAGAAAATAAAATCTGTTTCCAGTGTTTTCCCATCTATTTGCCATGAAGTGATGGGACTGCATGCCATGATCTTAGTTGTTTGAATGTTGATATAATATTTCTTTTTATCAAATCAGGGCATAATAATTATATATTCTCAAAGTATTATTTAGGAACTTAATTTTCAGTCATGGTTACATGGGTAAATTCATAGTTGCTACTGATCTAACCATTTCACATCAACTAAGATTAGTCATGGAATTCTAAAAGCAGTTATATATGTAATAGATANAATAATTATATATTCTCAAAGTATTATTTAGGAACTTAATTTTCAGTCATGGTTACATGGGTAAATTCATAGTTGCTACTGATCTAACCATTTCACATCAACTAAGATTAGTCATGGAATTCTAAAAGCAGTTATATATGTAATAGATAATATAAATCTTTAAATATAATTTAGATATTAAATTATATATTAACATATAAAAGCAGCAATAAAATAAGTCACCTCAGGTATATAACATGAGATCATGAAAATACTGCTGGATTCTAAGTGAAATTCATTTTTGGTGTATTTGGATGACATCAATCAGTGATAAAGATACATCAGAGTTCAGACTTAGTGTATACTTGTCATCCTTGATATTCTACATAGTACACAACTTTTTCTGAATATTAAGCAATGTGAATTCAGCTGATAAGAAAAATAAGACACTCCCCAAAAGGACTTGTACTTACAAGAAAACAGAGTTTAGAACAGAATATCTACATTAGAAATACACAAGATGTGAATAAGAGTTCTATATCTATGTGCAATAATTAAGTAGGTGTTTATTGTGATGTAGGCCAAGGCTTTTGGTCTGAACAAGTTCTCACATCCCTGAGGCCCAAGCATGACAGTGAATTTACCTTATTTAGACAGCTAATTTACCTTATTCAGAGATAACTCTATTCCCTACTGAGTTCTCCAGTTATCAAAGTAATGTGGATAAATGTAGAAAATTTGGAAAGTATAGGGAAATGAAGTAAAATGTAAATAAGTTCAGTTCAGTTCATTTCAGTCGCTCAGTCATGTCTCTTTCCGACCCCATGAATCGCAGCACGCCAGGCCTCCCTGTCCATCATCAACTCCCAGAGTTCACTCAGACTCGNCCCTGACAGTTTATAAGCTCAGGTCAGGGCTGCCTAGAATGCCTTTCCAGCAATTTCCTGTTAACAGATCATCAACTTTCATCTTTTATAAAACCGAAGTCAGATTATATGAACATGAAAACTGTTAGCTTCATAGATAGTAATTTGAATATTAAAAATTATAATGCTGAAATATTTATGAAAATAACCAAATTGTTGCAGTTTAGAGGAAAGTATTAGAAATCCTATGCCTCATTAGAATAGAAATACTATGGATTATCTTAATTTTCCTTTTCAATAGCAAAATTTAGAAATGATAGATTTTCATTTATTCCATTTAAAAAAACTGACTTAAATGTGAAGGGATAAGATAAAAATAGTCACTGAAAATTTGCCAGGTGCACAGACATGTAAAGAGAGAATCTGTTATTGTAGTAGGGACATTTCACCATATTTTCACTAGGTAGAACGTCCCCCTAAAGCTGATAAGTGACAGTGGTACTCAGGTCATCACACTCTAGAAGATGACACAGGACTTCCCTCAAATGAGGACACCCATCACTAGAGAATAATTCTAGACAGCAAAGCAGGTTAAACCAAAACCTTTACCAGCTTCCCTGCTGCAAAAGAAACACTAATGGGATCTTTATCAGGTAGCTAGAGGGATCTCCCTGCTCTTTATTAAACACCTTTCTACTGGGCAGCAAAGAAAGGAGCCCTGTTGTTCTCACTTCCTGGCAGGACATTTCCAGGATTCAGTAGGAGCAGATGGTCCTCAGCAGAGGGAGAAATGAAAGACAACGAAGGACAAGTTACACAAGACTTCCGGATTCATCGTTTGTAAGGAGAGACATCAGCTCTAGATGTTCTTATGCCCCTTTCAGTTTGCCACCGCGACTTCGGGACACTGAGTTTACCAGCCCCTTCCAACAAAGTGGGGCACCAGGGAGGGGCTCTGACTAGGAGGAGTAAGAAACCTATGTTTAGACAGCGTGGGTATCAGATGTGACTCTGAGACCCCAGCACAGAGCAANCGACTTCGGGACACTGAGTTTACCAGCCCCTTCCAACAAAGTGGGGCACCAGGGAGGGGCTCTGACTAGGAGGAGTAAGAAACCTATGTTTAGACAGCGTGGGTATCAGATGTGACTCTGAGACCCCAGCACAGAGCAATAAAAGGGTCTTCAGAAGGGTAGCTTTTTCTTTTTCTCCCCTGCTCTTCTGAAACCATTAATCAATGTGTAAGTAAGGATTTATATAACTGGGAGCTGCTACTATTTCTTCCTCAACTTGGACTTGAATGTAGAGGAAAACTCACAGAGATGGGAATGGCTGGAGCTGAGTCTCCTGCTCCGTGGAATGAGTGCAGTCGATGGGGAGTCCTAGATACCTTTTCTGTCCTGACAGAAGGACAGGATTCAGGGTGCTCAGGAGCCTCTAGGTGTGACAGCTTTAGAGTCTGATCACCTAAAGCAAGCCCATTCCCCAGCGACATTCCTGGAGAGCCCAGGGAACAAATGACAAAGCATACTCTCACTGTTCTACATCTTTCCTACAAAGGCGGGCAAAGCCCACCCCTCCTCTCTTGGGTCTCCTGCTGTGCCATTTATGCGAGTGTGGGTGTGCATGTGCACGGTTGTGAACCTGTTTATGCAGAGATAAGAACTCAAGAAGAAAGGCAAAGAGGTCTGTACTCAGGAGAATCTTGGTATGAAACTTCTACAGAGAAGTCANGATGGGGGAGCCTGGTGGGCTGCCATCTATGGGGTCACACAGAGTCAGACACGACTGAAGCAACTTAGCAGCAGCAGACATCACAAGATGGTCAATACTGAAATCAAATTGATTATATTCTTTGCAGCCAAACATGGAGAAGTTCTATACAGTCAGCAAAAGCAAGACTGGGAGCTGACTGTGGCTCAGATCATGAACTCCTTATTGCCAAAATCAGACATAAATTGAAGAAAGTAGGGAAAACCACTAGACTATTCAGGTATGAACTAAATCAAATCCGTTACGTAACATACAGTGAAAGTGACAAGTAGGTTCAAGGGACTAGATCTGATAGAGTGTCTAAAGAACTATGGATGGATACTGTAACATTGTATAGGAGGCAGTGATAAAGACCGTCCAGATACAAAAAGGCAAAATGGTTGTCTGAGGAGGTCTTACAAATAACTATGAAAAGAAGAGAAGTGAAAGGCAAAGGAGAAAAAGAAAGATATATCCATGTGAATGCAGAGTTCCAAAGAATAGCAAGGAGAGATAAGAAAGCCTTCCTCAGTGATCAATGCAANCTCTCACATCCATACATGACTACTGGAAAAACCATAGCCTTAACTAGACGGACCTTAGTTGGCAAAGTAACGTCTCTGCTTTTGAATATGCTATCTAGGTTGGTCATCTTTTCTTCCAAGGAGTATCATTACTAACTGTGGATTCTTGTGGGGGTAAAGAAAGTGAAAGTGAAGTTGCTCAGTCGTGCCCGATTCTTTGTGACCCCATGGATAAAAGCCTGCACCAAGCTCCTCTGTCCATGGGATTTTCAAGGTAAGAGTACTGGAGTGGTTTGCCATTTCCTTCTCCAGGGAATCTTCCCACCCAGGGATTGAACCCAGGTCTCTCACATTGTAGACAGACACTTTACCATCTGAGCCACCAAGGGCTATGTATCACCAAGGGACTTTTCATGCAGAAGTTCAATCATGAGTTTCCAAAATTTGTCTTCACTGTGGCGATGGGAAGCTTGGGATGTTGCTCTTCCCTGAAGCTAGCGGCTGTTATCTCCTCAAAGATCTGAATTTCAGCCTCTGGGCCCCTCCTCTGAGATGTCTTTCCCTTATTCACTTATTCTCTCAGCCTTGTGGGTAGTTTCTACCTGTAGTTGCTACTTCTACTACACCTGAGAGTTCTAATGTTAACAATTGTTTATATTAGTTTGCCCTCACTGATAAAATCAGTTGAAGAATCTTTCAACAAAACTCAGCACCTACTTCCGATAAAAGCTGTTAGGAGAGCTGGGAATTTATGGGGACTGACTTGGTGGTCTGGTTGCTAAAATTCCACGCTCCCAATGCAGGGAGTCTAGGTTCTATCCCTGGTCAGGGAACTAGATCCAAACACTGCAACCAAGAGTTCACATGCTGCAACTAAAGGCTGAACATCTAGCATGTTGTAACTAAGGCCTGGCACAGCCAAATAAATGTTTTATTTTTTAAAAATTAGGAATTTATGTTTTAACATAATGTTTACCTTGGTCCTAAAGTCAGGGGCTTATTTAAACACTGGAGACATTCCTCTGAGAATTAAGCAAGGATATCCATTTATTCTACTACTATTCAATATCGTATTAGAGGTATTAAGGAATACAATTAGACAAGAAAAATAACCACAAAAATTGATAAAGTCATCTCTCTTTGCAGATGATATTATGGTACACTTAGGAAACTCAAAAGAATCCATGATAAAACTGAAGAATTTAGTAAGATAGTAGGAGACAGAATTAACATACAGAAACTGCCTTCATATCCTCAAATAACCAGCACATGAGAGAGAAAACCTCATTTTAATAGCAACAAAGATGACTAGGAAGAAGTTTAACAAGAAATATGCAAAACCTATGAGAAAAAATTTAACACCCCCAAAATACAAAAGCAGACTACTTCTGATTAGGATGGCTTAATATCATAAAGATATAACTAAAATTAGATCTTAATCTCACAAATGCACAAGAATATACTCCAAGTGGATTAGGAATCTTTAAATTTAAAAATGAAGCACTACAAAAACAACAGTGAACGCATCTTTGACCTCAATATAGAGAAAGGCTTTCTAACTACTAACAAAATTGAAAAGCAATAAGCAAAGTTCACTATATATAAAAAAACTTTCTGTATTACAAAGAACTCCATAATCAAAGCCAGAGGCGACTAATAATTGGGATAGAATATTTATAGAATACATAAAGTTAAAAAATGACAGATTCCTAAAATCTGAGAAAAGACCAAAAACCCAATAATAAAATGGAATGAAATAGGCTATTCATAAAAAAAGAATATCAAACTTCCCCTAAACCTATGAAAAGATATTCAATCTCACTCATAACTGCTCCTGCTGCTAAGTCGCTTCAGTCGTGTCCAACTCTGTGCGACCCCATAGACAGCAGCCCATCAGGCTCCCCTGTCCCTGGGATTCTCCAGGCAAGAACACTGGAGTGGGTTGCCATGTCCTTCTCCAATGCATGAGAGTGAAAAGTGAAAGGGAAGTCGCTCAGTCGTGTCTGACTCTTCGAGACCCCATGGACTGCAGCCTACCAGGCTCCTCTGACCATGGAATCTCCAGAGAGATGCAAATTAAAATTACTCTAACATCCTATTTTAAAAAACCTATCAGAGATGGCAAAAATTAAAAAAGCATGGCAAACATATTGTACTGGCAAGGCTGTGGGAAGAGGCACTCATACATTGGGGAAACAAATGGGGAAACAAACTGGTACAATCCTTCAGGAGAATTTGACAGTATCTAATAAGGATATGCACATGTATATGCATATATATTTTGACCCAGCATCCTACTTCTGGGATACACGTGTACAGGTTATTCAATTGCAGCACTGTAATGGCAAAACACTGGAAATGACCTAAATGCCCATACAAATAAGAATAATTGCACTGACTATGGTATATTCCCACAGTAGAGTATTATGCAGCCTTTAAAAAATTTATTTTGAAAAACTGGTAAAACTTTTTGAAAGGCAATATTAATTATATATCATGGTGATATATAGTATGTTAATGTATAATATGGTCTTCCCTGGTGGCTCAGTGGTAAAGAATCTATCTGCCAATGCAGGAGACAGAGGTTTGATCCATTGGTTGGGAAGATCCCCCTGGCGAATGAAATGGCAATTCACTCCAGTATTCTTGCCTGGGAAATCCCATGGACAGAGGAGCCTGGTGGACTACAGTCCAGAGGGCTCAGAAAAGAGTTGGACATAACATAATGACTGAGCCCACACACATGCAACCTATAATATATAATTTTTACTGCTGTGTAAAGCAAATAAAGATCTTTCTAGATCTCCATGAACTGGCAGTTTCCAGGATATACTATAAAGTGTGGGGCGGGGCGGGGAGGATAAGAGTAACTATATTACATTTCATGTAAGAAATAAGGAGATACAATAAACACCCATTTATTTTAATCAAAAGGAAACAAGGATAAACCAAAAACCAAAGATAGATTACTTATAGGGGATAGGTACAAACAAGATAGAAAGGACAGGAGGAAGAGAATGAGAAAGAATAGGGAGGGACAATGTTTGTAGAGTTTCAACTTTTAGATCTATGCTAATATTTCAAATAACATTAACAAGGAGTGAGCAGGAATTATGAAACACAAATGTATTACAAGTGAGAGTAACACAACCACCCTAAAAGGGGCAGCAAATAACTAACCTTTGTAAACCAGTATTTTATGTACTTTTAATACTATAAAGGAACTATATACGAATACTGTACTCTGGTTAGTAGTTTTTCATTGGGAAATTATGAATAACTCTGGAACTACCTTGTGTATTCTAGAAATTAAGCAAATAAGTTTAAAGATTAGAATAGTCAAAGTCAGATTTCTTACTGTTGGACGAGTAATAAAGAAGAAAGGAGATTAGAATGAATCTGGTGTTGGTGCTGAAATGGAAATATCTATATGAACTCAAGGAGATACATACATAGTATATACATACATATACACATACAATTAACAGACACAAATACATAACACCTAACAGATCTAGAAATTGATATAGATGTATATATACATACATACATTTTTTTCTAGCTCTGTTAAGCAGGCTGGAAGCAATGACACTTCAGTACCAAAGTGTACACTTAGTACAGATTTTGGCTTCTAAATAGGTTCTGAAAGGAACCATGGATGCTTACAGAAATCATTGATTCTAAGGTTAGAGAAAATACGAGATGAGTCTAGAACATCTTCTGGTGCCAGAAAATATTAAGAATGGTGATATATCAAAAAGGCACAGGGGTCAATGCAAAGGGGTTTGCATGGGCAAATGTGGGAGTTTGAGTAATAAAATATATGATAGTAATGCACTCTAACCTACAGAATAACATATAAACATATGAGCCCATTATCAACATAGTATTTGAATAAAGAATGCATAAGGAAATTTCCTAACAGAAATTGAACTACTAAAAGTAGAAGGAAAGATGAAAATAGAAAACTCATCATTTGGCAAATCCCACACTATCTGTTTCAATAAAAAGTCTAAGGAAAAAACCCCCAGAAACCAAAACGATCAATGTCTGCAATTAGTGGGCAAAAGTATGAGAAATATGAGACAATGATTTTCCCATAAGGTACTAATTACAAATGGAAAAATTACTAATTTGACACTGGATACATCTGGCAAATACCACCCTAACCAAGTGGTCAAAATTAACATTACTAGGAAGAGGACAAACTAACATCATGTGCTTGCAGATGCACTGAGTATCCATCAGGTGTCTTTCTTTTGCCAAAAGTAACATTAGGGAAACCCTAAACTGGGAGATCTTTCACAAATTGTCCTGTACTTTTCAAGAAGTCTAAGGTCATAAAAGACAAATTCCGAAGAGCCCCAGATTAAAGGAGTTTAAGAGAGATGACAACTAAACAATGTGTGATGATGAAGTGAATCTTCAACTAGGGAGACATTAGTGGAGCAAATGGTGAAATCTGAGTAAGGTCTGTAGAATTATAGTAAAAGGTGACAGTATTTTAATAATGTTAATTCCTTGATTTTGACAATCATCCTATGGTTATATGTTATCACTAGAAGAACAAGGGAAATACTTCATATATTTTTGCAATGTTTTATAAGTTTGAAATTTTTTCAAAATGAAGTTGAAAAAAATTAAAATGTATCTTCATCTCAGCAAGAAAGTAACTTGAAAAATCGCTCCAGTGTATTAAACTAACCTTGATGATTAGTTATAAAAAACCAAATTCATAGCCTTCATTTGTAATTAAACTAGAAATGAATCTTAATTCTAAAATGTAGTTCAACTTTTTCATTTACTAAGACTTGACCTATTGGACAGGAGCATTATAAATGTTAAGAAAATATTCCGAGGTAATCAATGGCAGTCACTAGTAACAGAACACCTTCTAACACTTAGGAATTTTCCAAGATGTGCTTTAGCTAGGACTTACTACAGCACATACTAGATGACATTTTGGCAGTAGAGGGAGGGGAGAATTTGGATTAAGTCTCTTCAAACCAGAGACATCATAATGCTCAGTTATGTAGATTCCAAAAAACAATTTTAAATCTCCCATTACTTCAGCCAACAATCTGGGCAACAGTAATAATAACATGTCTCTTTGCTTAAAACAAACAAACCCAGCAACCATTAACTGGAACAGAAAATAAGAACACTAATAAGAGTTTGACAAATTTATTGGTATTTTAGTAAAGACAATCATCTTAGTTGTTTCTCTCTCCCATCTTGACCATAGGTTGATATTTGAGTCAAGAAAATGAAATGTAGGAGAGCGATGTTATTTCAACATAAACATTAAAATGAACAAAAATGGAAAGTTTGCCTACGTTAAAGCAAGTTAAATTCATGTATCTTGATATAATTAAATCATGTAAGTAAGAACTAATAGTTCTATATACATTTCCATTGTTTTACTTGGGGCTTATTCTAATCTCAAATGCAAGTGAACAAAGTATTAGGAATATATACAGGCTGCTTCTCTGGAGTTATTACTTATTAAAAGAGCTCAGCAAGTAGTTACCACCAATCAAACAGTCTGAAGCTGCCTCCAAATCTAACTTTGCAGTNGATGAGATTTTATATTTCGCTCCCATAGCTTCTGGTTATCAGAAAACCCATGCTTTCCTTTATTGAAGGAATTTGGTCCTGCTGATGTTGGTGTATCCCTGTGTTAAAAGAAAGAAATTTATTTAAAATGTTATATAATGACTTTTGGGCCATGTTTTTAACTCTTTCAAAATGTCTGTTTAGCACCCATTATAAATGGAGGCCAAACATCAGAAGCTGCTACACATCTTTTTAAAAATACCCTTTCCACAGATCCAGTCCTAAAATTTCAGATTCAGGGAGCCTGAGGAGGAGCCAGGTAAATTTAACAAACATTTAAGGTGATTCTGATAAACAGCTAAAGGTGGCAGCCACTATAGTTTTAAAAACAGTTGCTTGTAACCCACTGTGGTTTAGTCGCTAAGTCATATATGACTCTTCCAACCCCGTGGACTATAGCCTGCCAGGCTCCTCTGTCCATGGGATTCTGCAGGTAAGAATACTGGAGTGGGTTGCCATTTCCTTCTCCATGTAACCCGTTAACAGGGTCATTAAATCAATTTGGTGACTTGCCACCATTATTTACAAAAAATGAAACAAACAAAAAAAGAAGATGTATCACACATAAAATGGTTGTCATTTTATGAACATGTTTTGATTTTAAATGTTCAGATATATACAAGTATAGATTTGGTTTATATTTTGGTTATAATGTCAGATGTTATTTTTTACTTTAGAGTCTTGTATGAAAGGGAGGCCGGCAGACGGCCACTGGCACTGTTCCCATTGGGACCAAAGGCAAAGTCTTAAGACTGATGGTGAAAGACTTAGCACTTAGTTCTTGGGAGAATACACATTTGCTAGAAATGGGGACATGGTAAGAGGCCGTTTTGAAGCGCAGCTTCCTTACTGACCTCTGAGTTATCCATTTATGCACAAAGATAAACTGAGTATCATGTTAATATGAAATTAATGTTAACTCCATAATAACAGAGGAAAATTTAAAGATGGTTTTTATCTTATTTTTATATTTAGCATTTATATTACCAAGGAAAAAGGAGCACATACAATCAAGATTAAGTGATGGGAATGCTACTGTAGGTGAGATGAGTGAAAGCCATTTCTTGAAAAAAAATTTAAATCTGAAACATTTCTGTTTACTTGAAGAAATATAGATTACATGTATCTGAAAATAGCATTATATTGTTGCTATTTTTTCTTAAAATACGAATTTTCTCTTATCAGGAGAGATATACTGCTATATTAGAAAACAAAATTGTTTTGCCCAAATATGCAAGAAAAGCTTGAACACTAACAGACTATGTGCAATTTATTCTTGCTTTAAATTCACTATAAAATTTTCTACAATATTATACAAAAATTATACCTTCCAATATTCTTCATCCTCATCTTTGCTTCTGGAGGCATTTCCTCTGGTTCACTCTGGAAAAAAAAGACACACACAGAAATGACTGCATATAGATACAGCAGACTCTTGAACAATGCAGGGGGTGGTTAGAGGTACCACCCCCTGACCCAAACCTCAAGTCAAAAACCTGTGTATAACTTTACAGTGAGCCCTCCATATCCAGGGTTCCACATCCAAGGATCCAGTCAACTTGGGATAGTGTAGTACTGCAGCACACATTTACTGAAAAAAAATCTGCGTATAAATAGGCCCATGCAGGTCTAACCTGTGTTGGCCAAGGGTCAACTATATTAAAATCACTTGATACTAATAATGCTANTCCAGGGTTCCACATCCAAGATAGGATGTGTAAAGTCAACTTGGGATAGTGTAGTACTGCAGCACACATTTACTGAAAAAAAATCTGCGTATAAATAGGCCCATGCAGGTCTAACCTGTGTTGGCCAAGGGTCAACTATATTAAAATCACTTGATACTAATAATGCTAAATTTTATATCCAACTGTAAATTTTGGTTAAAAAAGTATCTTATTTTAACTACATTAAAGAAACCTATACTTCAAGTGCTGAATCTGCAAAAAAAGAATTCTGGTAAAAACCTGATACTTTAGAACTAAAAGTAGTTGTTTACTAGAATCTCCATGTTGTGTTAAATGCTTTAATATGCACTATCTCTGAAAACTCTAACAATCCTACCAAACGGGATGATTATCATTCAAATGTTGTAGCTGAAGTAAGCATGGTTAACATGTCCAAAGTCACAAAACAGCTGGACACCAAAAAAAACGCTCTAAACCACTTCACTGTATTGCTTCTTCTCAAAAATGTCTTCTTTCCTGTAAAGAAATCTTGAAAGTTCACTCCCTACTGCTTTTCCACAGTTATAGCTGATGAAAAAGAATGTGACAAGTGTCTTTTAGATGTTTTTATGTGTAAATGTTACTGCTGAGATAAATATAATTTTTAAAGCAGTCATCTCAAGATCCACCTTAAAGAGGTTTCTACTGGTCAAATCTGGGACAATTTGAGCATTATAGCCTATTGAATAGGCTACACTTGTATAAATAAGGAAAAGCTCTTCCTTAAGTGAGACAATTAATAAACATAGACAGGATGAAAGAATGAAAAAAAATCACCATTTGGCAAACATAATAGAACATATTCTGGTAAGAATCATCAATGAATGTTATTCATTGTATTTTCATGTATTCTTAAAACATATCCCAAGATAAATTTTAATTATAAGAGAGAGATCTGGCAGTTACCACTTAACCCAATGATCAAAGGTAGCACTGCCAGTAACAGGACATACTGACACATGTGCTCCTGATATAATACGCACTGACAACTTGGCATCATTCTGTGGTACACCTGCCAAGGAGAACGTGAATCTAATAATAAGGGAACATCAGACAAACCCAAACTGGGGAACATTCCACAAAGTAAAAGAAACTAAAGAGACAGAACTGAAAAAGTATTTTTAAATTTCAAAATTAAACAAGTGAACATATTCTCTGTCCACTATATTTCAGGCTGAGATATATATCCAAAGCTAACTATGTTCTGAAGAAAAATAAGAATCAAATAAAGACTTTATTTCCTTTTTTTTGCAGCACTGTAAGGCATGCAGGATCTTAATTCCCTGACCAGAGATCAAACCCACACCTCCTGCAGTGGAAGTGCAGAGACTTAACGACTAGACTGCCAGGGATCATTACCATCTTATGGCAGAAAGAGTGCTGTCTTAACCTGTCTAAAATTTCTTTAAAAACAGGGAAGAGAATACAGGACGAGAAACCAGAAAGCGAAGTTTCTAGTTCTAAGTTCTAGATGACACTTGTGTGCATCAGCACATACTCATGGACTCACAGCTTAATTTCTCCATTTGGAAAATAAGAATAACCATAACACACAACTCACAGGGATATATGGAAGGTAAAATAAAGGTATGTGCAAAGACTCAATTTGTTAGATATTCAACATAAGCATTATGTGGGTGCTTACAATTTTCAGCCTTTCTACTTCTGCACATGCTATTTTCTTCTTCCTATACTGTCCTTCCCTGACATAATCTGTAGAGATCAAAATGCTACATAATCTCTTAAGAATTCTGGTTAGACATGAGAGAAAATAAATTTAAGTCGATTAAGTCGATGCTTTTCAAAAAATTTTTTTAGGGGGAAGGGGACATAAAAAGTTTTTTCCTCAACAAAATACTACTTGGATTTCCAAATACCAAATAGGTAAGAGAGCAGACATAAATGAAATAGCAGCAGGAGACTAGAGTCATGATTGTTGGCCAGTTTGACTCCTGGGTCGGGAAGATCCCCTGAAGAAGGGCTGGCTACCCACTCCAGTATTCCTGTGCTTCCCTGGTTGCCCAGAGGGTAAAGAATCTGCCTGCAGTGTGGGAGATCTAAATTTGATTCCCGGGCTGGGAAGATCCCCTAGAGGAGGGCATGGCAACCCACTCCAGTATTCCTGCCTAGAGCGGGGCAGAACAGCCTGAGTGGGCTGCAGTCCATGGGGACTGGACTCCACGAAGAGTTGGACACAACTGAGCGACCAAGTATGCAATGCCACAGTACCTCCTGAAACATTTCCACAGAACCCCAGAGCTCTAAGAAATGGTTTGAAACACTGTGATCTATATTTAGCCTTCACTTTACAAGTTGGAAAACTAAGGCTCCAAAAGGTAAACTGATTTAGTTGCAGGCTCTCTATTGGTTAATAACTGGACAGGACAGGAAAAGAACCTAGGTCTTCCAACTGCCAGTCCAGTGGTCTTTCCACAACACTGCATGCATTGAGGTACCTGGTCTCTCTTCCTCACCTAAATCTCTTTTATATCATTTCATCTTTTCAGGTACTTTTGATTTTATCTTGGGCAGTTTTATGTGTAAGTCCCTGTACTTCTAGGCTGAATTCCTAGAGGAACATGTTTGATTTATTTTTGTAATCTCATTGTACCTAGCATACAGAAAGCAATCAAATGTATAGAGTGAGTAAATGTCTAAGGGAGAATACAGTGATAACCACTGTATTTACTATTGAGTTATTCCATATTCATCCTTGCCTAAAATTTCTACAAAATCTCCAGGTGTCAAACACAGCTGCTTAGCATTACCACTTATGATTTGAAAGCTAATTATCTTAATTTACAACAGTATTCCTTGGTTTGTTAAAACCCTGCTTAATATTTGGGACAGAGGAGCCTGGTGGGCTGCTGTCTATGGGGTCGCACAGAGTCAAACACGACTGAAGCAACTTAGCAGCAGCAGCAGATTTCTTCTCTTAAATATTCTTGCCAATCACTCCAGCCCCACGTTTTGTGTTCCTCTGAAGGTATAATTCTTATCCAAATTGTTCTTGGGAACTATTACTCAGGTACTCATAGCACACATATGTATTATTACTCATAAAAAGCATTTGTTGATTTAAGTTCCTTGCCCCTCAAAGTCTATTTTAAATAATCCCCCAACCAAATTACTAGAAATATCCAGATTGTGCAGATGTCATTAAAAAAAAAGGAAAAAACACACACAAACCCAAACTGTTAAAGAGTTGCCAAAAAAAAAAAGTTCACTAGTACCATTAATATAACTTGACAATTTGCCACAAATGTTGTCCTAAAGAACAGGTTAAAGTGAAACAAAACTAGCTATCAACTTACATCTTCATCTTCATTAAAAGCTGCTGCTACTGAAAGGGTTTTTGGAGCAAGAGTTGGAACTGGTTCTTTAGGCTTCTGAAGAAGAAACATTAGAAAGAGTATTATCACATAATGTTTACACAGGCTTATTTAACGACAGGAATAACCATCTTCAAAGATGCAATGTTACACTTTCATAGAAACATATAGTAAGGAACTAAGAACAAACTTTGGAGAAATCCATCTTCTTTGAAAATGTGGGTTATCAACAGATTTTACCCTATTAGTCATATGGCTATTTGTTTTCCTCCTGTCAAAGATTTTCTGTTAGGATCTATAATTTAATATCATTTACATAAAGGTACTTAGCGCAGGTTAAGAGAAAATGAATATCAACACTTGCCCATAGTAACATTAAAGTTAAGCACAGATTACCCTGAGAAAGATACCAAGATTCATCTTTCTCTATTAGCTGGCTGCCACTGGACAGTGCCACTTGGAGATCTGAGGGGTACTGAAGTGCTCATGAAGTACCCAAGCCAGAAAACCTTTACTTCAACTTGCACATTCTATTGTGAGGTCCTGTTAACTAGATCTCTATTAAACAGACTTAAATCTCCCTTGCCTTCTCAGCTTACTGGTTACCACGTTACCAACACCTAAGGCCCCTTAGCATTTCTTGCCTGAACTATGTTAGATTTACCATTTTCCTGGCTTCTGTTGTTTCTATCCCCCTAATTCTCTATACTAGTACCAGAGTACTGCTTCTAAAATGCAAATCTGTTTATAGGGTCTACAATAGTTCCATGACTCCTCTAGAACCTAAAGACTAAAACCAAATTTTCTTATGGACCTTTATGTCCTTTATGATTTGGTCCTATGGTCTTATTTGGAGGGCTTTCTATCCCTCCATTTGACTACTAAACACTTCGTAACAATGAACAATTTCCTGAATGCATCACGTGGCTTCACATTTAAATTGCTTTTGTATAAGGCACCTTGCGCATTCTATGGGCTCTTCTGCAACTAAGGAACCCAAGGCCACAGCAGTGAAAGCACTGAATCTTAATCACTGGACTGCCAGGAAATTCCCTGCATTAAACTCTTTTTTATCTGAGTCTTTTTGCCTCTTTCCTGTATTTAAAGTCAGCTCTAGCATCACCTCCCCAATAAAATCATCTCTGAGCTGCTGAAACAAATTAACCATCCCTCTTATATAACATAAACATCTTTATAAAGTGTGTACTTTGAAGAAATGAAAATGTTCGTTTACCCTTTACTCTTAAAACATGTCATGTGTTTGATGTTTTACATACAACATAAGACTCAAGTATTCATTGGTTGTTTGACTATCTTTTCACATCATATAATCAAAAGCAACAGTTTCAACTATTTTCACATCCTACATCTCACTTCACCAAGATTATGTTTACACTTTGGTTTATTTTATGAAAAAAAAAAAAAAGTTTGTTTTCTAAAGGTTTAAGTTTTAGTGAATAGGCCTTTTTAAGCATAACCTCCCTAACTAAAATGATCAGCAATTACTAAATCATTTCAATGACTTAGAAAAAGTAGGGATATGGGTATCTGACTTACGTGGTATGTTCAACCNAAAAAAAAGTTTGTTTTCTAAAGGTTTAAGTTTTAGTGAATAGGCCTTTTTAAGCATAACCTCCCTAACTAAAATGATCAGCAATTACTAAATCATTTCAATGACTTAGAAAAAGTAGGGATATGGGTATCTGACTTACGTGGTATGTTCAACCACAGTAAAATCTATGAGAAGTGTACACGAGAACCACATCTTTAATGACAATCAAAAAAATAAATATTTATGCAGGTGGGTATATGCAATGTTATTAAAAAAAAAGATTAAACCAAAAGAATCAGCTCAAGTAGAAAGAAGAATCATGAAATAATGGAGTTATAAGCTGAATGCCTTTTGTTCAGACTAAATTTTTTACAAAAAGGAAGAAAAGGCAAAACAGCATATGGCAGGAGTGGGGGTTCTAAGGAATAAGTAGCTTTATAAAAACTAGACATGTAGCTCAAACACACGCACTCTAGTAGGAATCTGATCCATATTTTTTCTCCTGATCCATTTAAAAATCTTTGAACATCTAATGAAGATATCAAGCTGTATGTACTTGGCAACTGAGCATTAATTTTCACAGGACATGAATAAACCAAAGCAATTTTAGGATTATACTCCTTACAGAAGAATGTATAACCATTTTCTAAAGTCAACAGCAATATGCTATTAAAGTAACTTCCTTTTTCTTAAGGAGGACACCTATTTAGTTGATTCACAGGAAATTATCACTTCTGTAGATCAGAAATACTCCGATGTCTAATACTTAAATCTAATATTTCAGTTATTTTCCAGACACTCAACAGTTAATAAGTACTAATTTAAGGTTTATATCTAAAAACAAGAAATCAAAAGTTGATCTACAAAGGACTATTATCATAGGTTTTAATACTCAACATCCATTTGTAGCTCCAACGTTAATCAGGAAGCTCTTATTAAGCAGTACCTTACTAACATTTATCTTTTACGACACAAATGATTTCTAGAAATACTATTTTTTAACATCACTAGAATTAAAAGATAAACATTTTTCAGAGGGTTTGCACAAATTAGGAAATTGTAAGCTAGTCATATATTCCCTACAATATTTGTTCCTTCTCATATTCCAAACCTTTTTAAAAAACAGCTGGAGTTATAATTCATCCAGACTTTTCTTGAATATCCTAATAATTTCTTAAATACTTACATGTTATAAGTTCATGCACCAATGTATCATTTTATACTTAATTTATCATAATCCAATAAAAGCAGGTTTCCAAAACACATCCTTAAGACCCATGACAAATATAATACATAAAATAACTCACACTTGAGCCAAGTTTGATGGATATGGCTGAGGCTTTCTTTGTCGTCTGACTACCTATGGCAAATCCAAACTTGGAGATCTTTGTAGGCTTTGTTGGGAGGTCTGCAGTTTCATCTTCAGCTGATCGCTTCTCAGCGCTGCGACTGGAATTTTCCCCTCCATTACTGGAAGAAACAGTCTTAGTTTTCACAGGTTTTTCTGCTTCTTCTTCAGGTCCTGGTGAAGTCGAAACAACTTACCAAGATGAGCTATTTTTACTGAGCAGATTGATGGGAGCAGCAACCTCAAAAAGCATCGTTATAAGGAAGATACCTCTGCAGTTGTCACCTACTGACCCAACAGTCTCTTCCACTGTTTGTTAGAGTATACAGCAGGAACTGAGATTGTGTGGCAGTAGAAGAGGCTCCCATGAATTAACTAGCATAAAATACAGAGCAATTTAAAATTATAAAAATAGAGTTCACAAAAGACCCTTCAACTAAATACTCTACGTTGCATAATAATCTAATTACCTGTAGAATTTTGCTTTTCATAAATTAAGAACTATAAACTCTTCTACATGAACTGGTTTGTTGGCAATTAGTCACATCATAGAATAATACATTTAACTAATAAAACACCAATATTCTTCAATAGTATACTACTAGTTATACAAAGTACCTTTTTATGACCAGCCCGTTATGTCCCACACTACACGGTACAGCCTGCTGTAACTTTCTTGAGTGACGTGTTCTTCATGAACATTTCACACAATCTTTAGAAAGGAACTTCAAGGAAGACATCAAGGTCATCCCCTCTTTAGTAACTTAACTCTACTCTCAAAGCTTGATTATCATCTGTTTGGCCTATTCTTAAAGAGTTGGTCAATAATTATATTTAGGTTCACACATTATTTTTTCATAAAAAAAGATGAGCTAAAGACGATAATTTCTAACAGAAGGCACACACATGCAGACATGGAATGCAAGATGTCTTTCAGTAATTTTGCTTGTTTATATTAACAAATGAAATGAGTTAACATCTTGAACGTTACACATGAAGGCTATTTAAGAACATATTGGGAAGCAAGACAGAAGAAAATTGGCTGATTATTAAGTATTTTCTTTCCCAAGTTTACCAATTTACCCTGTATAATGTACACCAGATGAATATTTATGGAGAAAGAGAAGATTCTCTAAGGAATGACCCTGACAACAGTTTGGAAAACATGACAAAAAGCAAGAATGGGTGGAAAAGGGGAATCAAACAGACTGATGAGTAATAAAGGACAAGAGGTTATAGATCCCAATCTATATAATTTTGGAATGATGGGGTAGCTAAATTAATTAGCACTTTGAACAGAACATTTGATTTTGTTTACAGAAAAATAAAAGAAACTCTTTATTACCTTTAGACAAGGGGTGAAAGTTGTAATAATGTAGGGGAGAAATTAAGCAGTATTAGGTTTGGGGATTTCCTTAGGAAGGAAAAAGCATTATAATGGCTGTCTGAATTCACTTATTTAGATATAAAATTACAAAAGCACCCAAAGAATGTAACATTGCTACTCAATATTTGAAATATAGAATTCAATTTAGAATTTCTTAAAAAGACAGTATTATGCAAACATTATTTTTCAGTCTATCACTAAAATCATTTATGCCAAATTTTATTCTGTATCCTTAAGAGTTTTAATCAAGTATGAATTTACAGTAAAACCAAACAGTGGTAACTACTACTTCTCTGTGACTGGCACAGCTAAAACTGAAAACTTATTGGCTCTATGTATTGAAACAAGTTAAAAAAACCCACTGAATTTACATATAGAAGCAATCTATACACCACTAAAGGCACAAGTTTGTGCAATCACAAACTCAAAAACATCAAAACAAATAGCACAAAGAACATTTAGTCTTGATTCTAGTGTAACTCTGCTCTTTGAACTGTGACTCAAGGGCTATCAGTCAAAATTTCTGGTTCTTTTAAAACCTATCTATTCTAGGAATCCTTTTACCCAAAAAATAGTTCGGGAACAAAGAATCTAGAAAAATCAAAGCATAAATATGACGAAAAGTGAAAAGGATAGTTATTACTATAATATTAAGAACAACATTAAGCGTGACAACTAAATGAACTAGTCTATGCTAATACATGGAACGTAATACTATCTGTCCACTCCTATGATGTCTGGGGAAGATTTCTATAATTACTGCTCTACAAAAAGGTAACATGAACAGAGGAGTTGAGAAAACTACAATTAACTAATCAACTGCTAGCAACTCAAATTTTATCCACATCTGTGTTCCTGTCATCTTAACAGGCAAACTATCAAGACCATTATAAAGTGTTTTAAAGTCCATTAAGTGTTTTCCCTTAAATACATGTACTACTTTAGCAGTTGTTTGGGCGGGTGGGGCTTGTAATCATGAACTCCTGTTTTCAATTTATTTAATGAGATGTTTTCTATTCTGGCACTGTGGAAAACAAAATTTTGAATGGTCACAGATTAGTAATGTGAAAAATCTTAGCAATGTGACTTACATTTTAAAGAGTGAAAAAATATGCAGTTTTAAAAAAATAAATCACTTTATAACAAACACGGACAGTTATTAAATTATTAGATTCCTTATCAAGGAGTATCTAAAAAGAGATTTTATCTAGTTTGTATTCTGAGCAAATAAAATGTATAGATTAGTTAATGTGAAATCAAACTACACACAGTGCTAGCATTTTTTTTTCCTCATCTTTCATTGAATAGTTGAGGAGGAGAGGTGGGCCTTGGGAGTCAAAAAGGTACCTTATTTTGAAAAATTACCTAGTAAGTTTTAAGTCCATAAGGATACCCTTCATGACCCATTTGCATTCTGGTAGCTTCTGTCTGAAAAAAAGTGTATACATCCACGTCTCTAATAGGACTGGTGTGCAGCTTAGATGAGAATATATTCAAGACCCTCTTGACAGAAGAAATGTCAATTTCATTAACATAGTTATTAGAAACATAAAATAGCTTGAGGTGAGTATGATTACAACATGAATAGCTCTAAAATTTCTGCTTGTTTCAAGGAGCTACAAAAATTTAGCCAAAGGGAAGAAAAAAGAGAAAAGCTACCCAAAGCCTAACCCTTAACATTATCCCTCCCCTTAAAGGTGAGAGCAGGTAGTTCAAGTAAGTAGCTTCTCTTATTAATATAAATTCATGTTAACTTCTTAAAAAAATACTTATACTTCCAATTTAATGGACTGTTCAGTAGGAGTTAAAAATCAGAAAAATCCCTAGGTAACCCCCCCCAATACAAACTGGCTAAGTGTTAAATAGTGCCTACTTGCCATAAAAATTTTATCAATTGAGCAATATCCATGGATGGCATGAATATTTTAACTGATTTTTCCGTACAACTTCATTAAAAATATGTCATTCAAAAACGGTTAACATGTAACTACTATTGGAAAGCATACTCAAGGCAATTATGTAGAGGTTATTAAAGAATATCCACCTAAGTCACTAACAAGGAGACAACTTTTGATAGCAATTAGTAAAAAGGGTAATTTTTTATCTCTCATCACAAAAATATGCTAACACAGAAACACCAATATTCATACTATAGAATAAATTATCCCTAACTGAAAGGGTGGTGGATAAATTACACAATGGAATTATGCTGACACTTATGGTATTACATTTTTCTGTTTTGTTTTGTCCACTTCAGCCACGTGTGGTTCCCGGGCAGAGACTGAATCCAGGCCAGGCAGTGAAACCCTGAGAATCCTAACCGCTAAGCCCCCAGGGACTTCCCTCAAAACACAGATACTCTCATTCAAGACAAAAAGCCATTCTTAAACGGTAGTCTAAAAGTCAGATAAGGCTTTTTAGGCTCCAGATCTGTTTTTCCTCAAACTAACTTTTAAGTGTATTTTTACTTGGTAATTTCCAATTTTGGCCACAAAAAAGCCGCTAAAGAGGTAGTACTAAATGGTTTAACCTGTTATTTCATAAACTGTTTTACTAGTAAAACAACAACAAAAAAGAAGGTAGGGGAGTGGAAACGGTGAAAGGAGTTTGGGTTCAACTAATAGCACCTTATGTATTTTTAAAAAAGGAAATTACGGGTCCAAAGTAACCAAATATTACACTTTGTTTCAATTTCATTCCCAAGTTAATTCACATCAAACTTGTTAGGAGGTCCTAACAGTTACCTTCACATACTATTAATTTTATGTATTTCTCATATTAAATACTTTCAGGGATAAGACTTGAAGAATTAGGACAGTGTGGTACTTAAGACGTTCTAAAGACAGTATCAGCTCGCACGTGTTAAATTAGCCTTGTTAGGACAAAGGGACGGGAAAGCTGGAGAGATTACACGATGCTTCTTTTCCTTAATGCACAAGACCCAAATTTAGAGGGTTGGAGGTGACAGAATAAAGATAGCTGCAACCTGAGTTGACATCATAACAAATAGGGAAGAGTCACACTAGCCTATTTCGCCACCTAAATATCTGGCAGGCAGCTGGCTGGCAACAGCCTAGCACATAAAAGGCAGACAGTTCAAAGAAAGGCAATCAAACCCTAATCCTAGGCCCCAAAGATTAAACCAGGAGACAGGCAAAGGAATTCCTCTTTCCCTCCATCGCCTCGACCCAGCCCTTACAGGATTAGTATTAGGCTCAAAAATGAAGGAATGAAAAAGGCCAGGACAGTCCACTTCCTCAGTGAAAAGGGAGCAGCAAACTAACTCCTAGGTGTAACCGAGAGGCCGGCACCATCGGAAACTCGGCCTGCGGCCAGTTCCTGCGGTCACTGCTCCGTGACTCGCACTGAGGGAGCGCGCGTGTGCGTTTTGTGTGATGTGCGTCCCCGGTGTGGCGGTAGCGGCTCGGGCACCGCCACTCCGAGTCCCACCCCGAGTTTGGTCCCCCTTTCTGGTGCCCATCTCCCTTCTCTTCGGAAGCAGGGTCTCTGCTGGGGCCAGGAGGTGACGAACAGTGACCGGCTCTTCCCTGGTAAGGAGGCGATGTGGGCCCGGATCCCAGTGGGCCGCACCGGGCGTGCCCGGGGCTCGGCTGGGCCCAGCACCTGGCCGAGTGAGAGCCAGATACGCCCATTCTCGCCCCAGTCTACTCCCCCCACCCCGGGAAGCTCAAAGAAAGGCTCAGAGCATCCCACATAGCCCGCGACGCTGGGGTTGTGTTCACCTCCGGCGGCTCCAGCTCGCTGCGGCTTCTCAGGCTTCTCCTCTCCCGCCTTCCCGTCCGCCATTTTCCCCGCCGCGGCCTCCCCTGCAGCCACGCCAAAGACGTCACGGTCCCGCCCAGCAACCATTGAGCTTCAGAGCCAGCAGTGGAAGCGTCAGCCTAGAGCGACCGTAGAGAATGAAGAGAGGCCCTTTCAGAAACGGAAGTGGATATGATGTCATCAGCGAGCGGCCTATGAGGGAAGGGCGGGGTAGGTTGGGTGGTCCGGTAGCCAGTTTAGGGGGCTTTGCTAGGGGTCGGTTCGATTTTCTTGGTCGAGGGGTGGATTGAGGAAAGTGAGAGGTGAGAGCGTAACCCTGGACACGGTGAGCTTATGTGAGGTTTTTGCCACAAGAGGTGTGGTTGCAGCTGAAGCTAGCAGGATCTCTCATTCTGGTTTTGCTGGATCATGTGTACCTATTAAAAAAAAAAAAAACCAACGAATTCTTTTTCCTACTTAAAAGGGAAATCCATGTTTATCGAGCGCTCCCTTGTGTCATACCCTATATCGTTTAATCACCACTACTGTTTAATTGGAACAGTAATCCAATGCGAAATTGTTCTCTTAAGATGTGGTAGAGTCCGCCTTCAACGTAGGAGATGCGTGTTCGATCCCTGGGTCGGGAAGATCCGCTGAAGTAGTAAGTAGCAGTCCAGTTCAGTGTTTATGCCTGGAAAAGCCCTTGGACAGAGGATCTCTAGGGCCTACAGTCCGTGGGGTCTCAAAGAATTCGACACAGCACACACAGCACACAATTAGCTGTGAGAGTTGAAGCCAAAGAATTTGCCTATTATGGAGGCAAGTGGTAAAACTGATTTTTTTCTGCAAGGGATTTCTGTGTCAAACTATTATCTAAAGATCGCAGTAGTTTCTGCCTTTCTTAGAAACCTTTAGAATGAAATCCAAGCCTCATATTGGGCCCCATTCTAACTTTTCAGCTTCATCTTCCCTTTTTGTCTATATTTATACTGCCCTCTTGCTGTTCCTTACCTATGGAACTGTAGTTACTGGGTTTGCTGTCAATGTTACAGAAATTGGTCTTAAGGAGTCAGAACATGGGTTTGAATCCCTTTACTGACTGAGTAAACCTTCAGCATTTCTTCCTGTCTACAGACCTGGGTTTCCTTCTCTATAAAATAGAGAGAATAATTTGTACATCCTCAGAGGGTAGTCTTGGGGATCAAGTGTGATAATACAATGCCTTGCTTTGGTCACTTTGTACTTCCCTCAATATATATATATGTATTTAAAGGTCTTCCTAGATGGCTCAAAATTTCTTTGCCCACAGAGACCATTTAAATAATTTATTTTTTTTACAGCACTTTATACGGCTCATTTCATGGGAAATGTGCTCTCTATCTGTGAGGGGATGACTTGTCAGGGTCCGAGTCTAGGGAAAGCAAAAAGAATGAAAATGTGTTCTGTCACCATGACAGAAACAGGGTGGTTTGCTGACGGTGATTTGAAGTCTCTGGTTCATCATCTATGACAATATGTAAAAGTGCCCAGCAAAATATTTTACATCGTGTGCTAAATTGCTTCATTTGTGTCCGACTTTGCGACCTGTGGACCATAGCCTACCAGGCTCCTCTGTCCGTGGGATTCTTCACGCAAGAATACTGGAGTATTTGCCATGCCCTTCTCCAGAGCATCTTCCCCACCCAGGGATCTAGCCTGCATCTCTTATATTTCCCGCATTGCAGGCGGATTCTTTACTGCTGAGCTACCAGGGAGCATGTAATTAATTCATGTTTTTTTTTTTTTTTTCTTAGATGTGCTCTTCAAAAGTTACTTAATGGATGATACTCTCTTGTTTTGTTTGGGGGCCACACTAAGTGGCTTTTGGGACCTTAGTTCCCCAACCAGGGATTGAACTAGGGCCCTCAGCGCTGAAAGCATGGAGTCCTAACCATGGGATGGCCAAGGACTTTCTGAGACACTCACTTTAATCATTTTTTAAATGGAGACATAAACATGAACTATTCATTTATAGTTGCAAATGTATTACTCATAAATGCTTCTGTCTTTAAATGACAAAAATGAATTTTAGAGAGGTCACAGAAAGCTATCCAGTTCGATGTACCACACTGTAGAGGTTAAACTGGAAGATACTAACCCATTCGCCTGTCAATTCCTTGAGGTCATATTGTACCTATCTTGCTCACCACTGTTTCCCTTGGACCTAGATTACACCAGTTTTCCATAAATACCCATTGAAGAAGTGAATGCCAACTTGCAGGAATCACCCCCAATAAATGGATTAAGGGGTGAAAAAGCAGTTGAGTGCAGGAGAAAGAGCAGCAGTATTGATAGCATCACACAAAACTTAATTTAGATTATAACCCTGCTATTTGCTAATTCTGTGGGCTTGAACTGATAAAGTAATCTTGATACATTTTAACTATAAAAATGTACCAATACTTATAGGGTTACTGAGAGGAGTAAGTGTGATAATACAGGTAAAGTTTGTAATACATTGCCTGGATCATGGTGGGTACTTGCTTAATAGTAGATATTTTCTTGCAGTCTCTAAGAGCTATTCAAATAATGATTTAATAAGCTGAAAATGAAGATTAATATAGACAACAAGCACTATAAGTTAAATGTGTAATATCTGAGGTGATAGCTATACTATGCAGTATACATTCATGCCTACTATATGCCAAACACAATCTGCAGTTTTTTAACATGAACTCAAGTGCATTAAATCATCACTGTATGAATTAACTGTTAAAGTTACTCTTGCTTTTATGGAAGAGGAAACAGGGACACTGAAAAATAAGAGGTTGAGGTGAACCTGGAATTCAGGCAGAGAAATACAAAAAATCAGAGAGGAAACGTGGCTAATCTTGGTTTCACTAACCCTGAGTGTGTGCATGCTAAGTCACTTTACTAGTGTCTGGCTGTATGACCCTGTGGACTACAGCTTGCCAGGCTCCTCTGTCCATGGGATTCTCCAGGCCAGAATACTAGAGTGGGTTGCCTTGCCCTCTTCCAGGGGATCTGCCTGAACCAGGGATTGAACCTGTTTCTAACCTGCATTGGCAGGAGGGTTCTTTTACCACTGCTGCTACTGCTAAGTCACTTCAGCTGTGTCCGACTCTGTGCGACCCCATGGACTGCAGCCTACCAGTCTCCTCCATCCATGGAATTTTCCAGGCAAGAGTACTGGAGTGGGGTGCCATTGCCTTCTAGTAGGTCCTTAATCCAGGCTGTAATCCCATTATGTTTCCCTTTACCATTGTCAAGTTTTTATACATTAGAAAACTTCTTAAAACAGTTACAACTCTGGTACCACTAAATTTTTGATTCAGTAGATTCAGTGGGTGGGCCCCCCAAACATACATTTCTAACTAGTTCTCAAATAGTGAGGCTGCTAGTCTGGAGACCACATGTTGAGAACCCTGGCCCTAATTCATTCACTTGTTTAGACTATTTCACAGTTTCTCTGTTCTCTCCTCAAATGATAAATCTGATTCTTGTTTTCAGTAATAAAATAATAGAAATCAAAACAGAACTTTTGTATATTCTATTATATCTGTGATGTGGTATCTAAATTTGCACTTTTATTTTCTGTCTTCTTTTCTGTTACTGGTGCAATAAATCCCATCCTTCTTGCTTACAAAAGGTACCTTCTAAGTTATCTCCCATATCTACAAAACAACCATAAGAAAACAGAAAACTCTTGGGATCTCATAATTCCCTCTACTTCCTCATTACTATTCCCCTTCATATAGAAACTCTTCGGAAGGATTGTTTATACTCATTGTCTCCAGTATCTCTTTGGTATTTGCCATGAAAGTGCTGCACTCAATATGCTAGCAAATTTAGAAAACTCAGCGGTGGCCACAGGACTGGAAAAGGTCAGTTTTCATTCTAATCCCAAAGAAAAGCAATGCCAAAGAATTTCAAACTACTGCATAATTGCACTCATGTCACACACTAGCAAAGTAATGCTCAAAATTCTCCAGGCTTCAACAGTATGTGAACCATGAACTTCCAAATGTTCAAGCTGGTTTTAAAAAAGGCAGAGGAACCAGAGATCAAATTGCCAACAACTGCTGGATCATCAAAAAAGCAAGAGAGTTCCAGAAAAAAATTTATTTCTGCTTTATTGACTGTACCAAAGCCTGTGACTGTGTGGATCACAACAAACTGTGGAAAATTCTGAAAGAGATGGGAATACCAGACCACCTGAC
>SJYV01021323.1:472885-498632 GCA_006410875.1 Neotragus pygmaeus | reverse complement strand
GTGCTGCAATTCATGGGGTCGCAAAAAGTCGGACACGACTGAGCGACTGAACTGAACTGAACTGAAAGACAAAGGGCAGAAACATTACAGAAAATGGCAACTAGTAAAAACCATTTAGCAGCCGCTGTGCCAGTGCCCTCATGTTTTCAAGAGAGATTTTTTTTCAAGTTTTTTAAGCAACATTTATTTATTTGGCTGTACTAGGTCTTAGTTGCAGCATAAGGAATCTGGTTTCCTGATCAAGGATCAAACCTAGGACCCCTGCGTTGGGAGCGCCAAGTCTTAGCCACTGGAGTACCAAGAAGTCCCTAAAGGGATCTTTTGATTTAAAAACAAAATAAAATCTCCCTTCTCCAATATAGACTTTACTCTGCAGGAAATATATTATTGCCAAACAAAATATCCAGAATTAGGGCAAGCATATATATATATATATATGAGCTCTACAATTTTATCCTATAGGTCTGGAAGTCCACAAAACAGTGAAGATGCTTAAATTTGTCAAACTAATGGTTGACCTGAAGCAAAAAAAAAAAAAAAAAAAAACAAACTCAATTTTTCACAAAATGCAGCTAAAATACTTGAAAAATTCCTTCTTCCCTTGGCTTCATCTACCGACGCTGCACATTCCTAGGTCTCTGACCTGTACACTGATGTTCAGCTCGATCCCCCACCCCCAACCCCAAACACACACAAGGTGGATATGCTTCTGAGTTGTGTCCTTAGTCCTTTTTTCAATGTAAATATTTTCTCTATGAACTCTGATATACCTCCCTGACTTTGATCACCAGGTATGAGATGACACTTCGAATGCAACAAACTGAAATCTGTCTCCCCTTCCTTCCCAATCTGCTTTCCCTTCTGTTGTTTCAGGGGGGAATAATAATATCCATCCATTTGCTGATGCCAGAAATTGGGAGTCATTTCATTACTGTCCCCCCTCACACCTTCCATTCCTAATTTGAGTTATAATCATTTACTTTCTAAATACTTCCTGAATCCATTCACTTCTCAACTCCCTTAATTGTATCTCCTAGCTTCTAAATTTGCTCTCCCTCATCTCTAAACAATTTAGAGCTAGTGCAGATCTGATCAATACACTCATCCTCCTCAATATGTATTTTTTAACTCACTATTGTCAGGTCAACTCTAGATATATGTGGCATATAATTTTTTTTTCCCACAAAATCACCTTTTGCTTATCTCTTCAGCTACATCTCTAGCTAGCTAATCTGTCAACTCAAACTTTAGGTCAACTATCCTCCTACTGACTTCCCTCTTAGTTCAGCTGATAAAGAGTCCGCCTGCAGTGAAGGAGTTCACCTGCAATGCAGGAGACCAGGGTTCCATTCCTGGGTTGGGAAGATCCCCTAGAGAAGGAAATGGTAACCCACTACAATATTTCTAGCCTGGGAAATCCCATGGACAGAGGAACCTGGCAGGCTACAGTCCATGGGGTCTCAAGAGTCAGGCACGATTTAGGAACTAAACCACCACCATGGTAATCAGGATAAGGGCTGTGTTTATATTTTGACACTGAACCCAATGCTTCGCAGTATATAGCTCACATTTATCACTCAAGTATTTTTCGATTAAATACTCCAGGTCAATGTTTCTCTTATTTAAAACAAGTTCAGACAGCTTTTAAAGAAAACATTTTACTTTAGACTCTTCGAAATATTTAAGCGAGAGTTCTTGGCCTCAATATGAAAGGTATGTATTTCAGAAAAAGTCCTGAGTTTTGTCTTTGTAACTGATAACTACTTTTAGGATATCATAGAAATACACGCTCCCCCCAATTTAAACGGTGAACAAGAATATCATTTTAGGCAACACCCTTTCGTTTCAGGTATTGTACTTCATTGATGTTGTTTAGTTGCTACCTCGTGTCTGATTCTTTTAGACTCCATGGACTGTTACCCACGAGATTACTCTGTCTATGGGATTTCCCAGGCAAGAGTGGTGGAGTGGATTGCCATCTCTCAATCGATGGATCTAACTGGGTCTCCGGCATTTCCAAGCAGATTCTTAGCTGCGCAGCCAATAGCGAAGCCCTCCAGGTATCGTTCTACTTACAGTTTATGAATTACTGGGCTTCCTTTTATCTGTGGGCCTTCCTTGCGCACAGGCTCCAGTACCTTAGGCCTCCCAATCCCTCCCAGCTCGCCACACACACTGGGAGACAAGAAAAGAACCCATACCAGCAGTGCAGAGACAATAACTCCCGCGGGTGCAAACCGCAAGGATCCCAAGTGCACCCAAGATTCTACCGTGAACTTCTGCCAAGGGACGCGCGCCGTACGTGACTCACGGCTCGCCTATCATTCGGCACAGTTTCCGTCGTGGACCAAAGACTCGAAGCCGGAAATCCCGCCCTTTCCTCCAGGCGCTGCCATATGACGTCACACCACTAGGAGTGCGTCTTCTGGCCTGGAAAGTATCTCTGTGGTGCAACACAGGCTGAAAAACACACACTGACCTTAGCGGTACAAAGACGATTGGAACCACATTGTGAGATTTGGGGGCTGAAGCCAGGTGAGAGTGGGTAACGGATGAATGGAATATGAGAAAGTGGAATTCAAACATTTTTATGAAAGTTAGCAGAAGCAGTATTCGGTGAACTCAGCATCCGGTGTGGTGTCCAGGAAGCTTCCGTTATTTTTAGTGTTATTGGGAGAGATTTGACCAACTGATCGGATTGTTAACATGGGAATAAGGAAGGAAAGGATTCAGAGAACAGTTGGAGCGGATCGCTCTTGTATACGAGGAGGAAGTATCACTTCCTTTGTAACAAAAAGGGAAGAAACTTAGGTAGGGATGGAAGCCAGTTTGTAGATATGGCAGTTGTAATTTGAGAGTTCCTATTTCTTTTTTTTTAATTTATTTTTGACNCATTTATTGCTTGCAGACTTTTGGATCGCAGCCATTCTGACTGGTGTGAAATGGTACCTCATTGTGGTCACAGTTTATTTTAGAAAATAGAGATGCAAAGTCCTTAGCATAGACACTGACAGGGAGAGAAGAGCCCCCAAAAGGTGGGGATTACAACAGCTTTATATATTTATTAGTATTGATCTGTACATTTTTGGTTGACTTGTAACTTTAATATGCATCATTTTTTACCAATTAGTTTAAACTTCACAACATCTAGTTTGTCATTTTTATGGCTTTCTTGGATCGCCAAGTTTCTCAGTTTTTCCAAACACTGTGACACTGTTCTTTGACACTTTCTTAAGACCCCAGGCCATTATTTAGGGGCTAGATATATATGTTTTGGACTAATTGTCTACTTGGAGCTTTTCTCCTTGATAGACTAAACAGCAGTTTATGATCGTATTGTCCTGGATCTGAATGTTTTATGACTTACCAGACCAAAGAGCCATTCCTCTGAATACCTGGAAATTGGAAAAAGGAGTGAGATGCTTACTTGAGGAGAAAAAAAAAAAAAAAAAACAAAACAGGAATTGAGCTTTCAAAGCCTCACATTGTCTAGAAATTTCTGCCTCAGCACCACCTGAGAAGCCTCATGTTTGCAGATATAAATACTTTCACATGTTCTTAATAAATTTATTTGGGTTGTAAAGAGATTTATACAGTGATTGAGAGTTCCTGATATGTGTTATATTCTATGAACTATCAATAATTTGAAATCATGAGAGAAAATATTGAAGAAACAACCAAATACATTTGTCTAAAATTCCAATTCATATTAGAATTCTAATTGAAATAATCTGCTGAAAGTTCAAAGTTTTTTAGTATGTTGTTTCCTTCAAATGATATCTTGATTATAAAACCATCAGCACCAAAGGGATATTTACCATAAGCGAATAGGACCTAACCTAAATAAAAATCAGTTAAAGCAATTGTTCTCTCCTCCTAAAATTATAAAGAGTGCCTCCATGTTCCTTTCATGGCCACAACCTAAGATAAAATGAATGCTTCTGAGAACTTTAAATTGTGCTGTTTTCACAACTGAATTGCTAATTGAATACAGGCAGAACATTATATGCAATTAATTAAGCTTTTGGAAAATATTTCAGGGATTAACTAGCATAAAATAATTGTTAGCACTACACAATTGTGATAACCACTGTTAAAATTTTGTTTAGAATATGACTCCAATTTTTTCATCAGTTCATTTCAGATGCTCAATCATGTCCGACTCTTTGCGACTCCATGAATTGCAGCACGCCAGGCCTCCCTGTCCATCACCAACTCCTGGAGTACACTCAGATTCACGTCCATCAAGTCAGTGATGCCATCTAGCCATCTCATCCTCTGTCGTCCCCTTCTCCTCCTGTCCCCAATCCCTCCCAGCATCAAAGGCTTTTGCAAGGAATCAACTCTTCACATGAGGTGGCCAAAGTACTGGAGTTTCAGCTTTAGCACCATTCCTTCCAAAGAATCCCCAGGGCTGATATCCTTCAGGATGGACTGATTGGATATCCTTGCAGTCCAAGGGACTCTCAAGAGTCTTCTCCAACAACACAGTTCAAAAGCATCAATTCTTTGGCACTCAGCCTTCTTCACAGTCCAAATCTCACATCCATACATGACTACTAGGAAAACCATAGCCTTGACTAGATGGACCTTAATCGACCAAGTAATGTCTCTGCTTTTGAATATGCTATCTAGGTTGGTCATAACTTTTCTTCCAAGGAGTAAGCATATTTTAATTTCATGGCTGAACTCACCATCTGCAGTGATTTTGGAACCCCCCAAAATAAAGTCTAGCACTGTTTCCACTGTTTCCCATGAAGTGATGGGACTGGATGCCATGACCTTCGTTTCCTGAATGTTGAGCTTTAAGTCAACTTTTTCACTCTCCTCTTTCACTTAGTTCCTCTTCACTTTATGCCATAAGGGTGGGAGCCACTCTGCGTCCAAGGCCAGGGGTGGCCCCCGAGGCCAGGGGCGGCAGCTAGGATGAGCAACCCCACGCCCGAGGCCAAGGCAGTGACCGGGAGGAGGAACCCCACGTCCAAGAAGCGATGGCTGCGTGGGTGCAGGAGGGCCTAGAGGAGACATCCAATGTTAAAGATCAAGAAGGGTGGCAGTGAGGAGATACTCCTGATTCAAGGTGAGGAGCAGTGGCTGCACTTTGCTGGAGCAGCCGTGAAGAGATACCCCACGCCCAAGGTAAGAGAAACCCAAGTAAGAGGGCAGGTGTTGCAAAAAGGCATCAGAGGGCAGACACACTGAAATCAGACTCACAGAAAACCAGTCAATCTAATCACACTAGGACCACAGCATTGTCTAACTCAATGAAACTAAGCCATGCCTGCGGGGCAGCCCAGGATGGGCGGATCATGGTGGAGAGGTCTGACAGAATGTGGTCCACTGGAGAAAGGAATGGCAAACCACTTCAGTATTCNAGAGAAACCCAAGTAAGAGGGCAGGTGTTGCAAAAAGGCATCAGAGGGCAGACACACTGAAATCAGACTCACAGAAAACCAGTCAATCTAATCACACTAGGACCACAGCATTGTCTAACTCAATGAAACTAAGCCATGCCTGCGGGGCAGCCCAGGATGGGCGGATCATGGTGGAGAGGTCTGACAGAATGTGGTCCACTGGAGAAAGGAATGGCAAACCACTTCAGTATTCTTGCCTTGAGAACCCCATGAACAGTATAAAAAGGAAAAATGGTAGGATACTGAAAGAGGAACTCCCCAGGTCAGTAGCTGCTCAATGTACTACTGGAGATCAGTGGATAAATAACTCCAGAAAGAATGAAGGGATGGAGCCAAAGCAAAAACAATACCCAGCTGTGGATGTGACTGGTGATAGAAGCAAGGTCCGATGCTGTAAAGAGTAATATTGCATAGGAACGTGGAATGTCAGGTCCATGAATCAAGGCAAATTGGAAGTGGTCAAACAAGAGATGGCAAGAGTGAACATCGACATTTTAGGAATCAGCAAACTGAAATAGACTGAAATGGGAGAATTTAACTCAGATGACCATTATATCTACTACTGTGGGCAGGAATCCCTCAGAAGAAATGGAGTAGCCATCATGGTCAACAAAAGAGTCAGAAATGCAGTACTTAGATGCAATCTCAAAAATGACAGAATGATCTCTGTTCATCTCCAAGGCAAACCATTCAATATCACGGTAATCCAAGTCTATGCCCCAACCAGAAATGCTGAAGAAGCTGAAGTTGAACGGTTCTATGAAGATCTACAAGACCTTTTAGTACTAACACCTAAAAAAGATGTCCATTTCATTATAGGGGACTGGAATGCAAAAGTAGGAAGTCAAGGAACACCTGGAGTAACAGGCTAATTTGGCCTTCGAATGCAGAATGAAGCAGGGCAAAGACTAATAGAGTTTTGCCAAGAAAATGCACTGTTCATAGCAAACATTCTCTTCCAACAACATAAGAGAAGAGTCTACACATGGATATCACCAGATGGTCAACAAAATTTATTTCATAATTTCATAGATAACATGATCACTATATATAGCATGCTAATATAACTAATACTTTGTTCCTCCCCTACAAAGGGAACTATATTTATGTTAATATATGATTCAACATATATGGTTTATGATTTAAACTATATTATGGGACCTTTCAGTTTATTTGTTTACTTATTTTCATTATTAACTAGTGTAACGCTATGAACCCAGTGGGGAGATGGAGTCCTCTTTGGTGTTCTTTGGAGGATCAAGGGAAGTGCTGACATAAGTAAGGCAGAATGAAGAGGAATTAAAGCAGAATGAAGAGTTTTACAATAAATAATTCCTGTCTCTGTCTCTCATTTCTGTATAGGGCAAGAGAAAACATATGCAAATAGATTTCACTTAAAGTGAACATGGTAGGATAAAATCAAAGAAAAGATAATTTTTTGATAAATTTACAAAGTTTCAATTTTATATTAATTGTTCTGGCTACAATCATTCATTTGTTGTTCAATAAGTATTTTCAAATAAAATTCTCAGGTCAAACACTGTAAGTGGCACCATGGAAAAAATAGTGAACAGAATAGTAAGTGTCATACTTTTATGGAATATTTAGACATGGAGGGAGATTTCTTATTTATTTTTATTTATTTATTTACTACTTACTTCTATGTGTTATGATGGAATATTTACAGGATGATGCAAGTACATAAAAAGGGTATGAACAAAACTTATTTGATACAGTAACACTCTCTCCTGACTGAGCAACTCTATTAAGCCTATTGTGTTTTTTTTTGTTTGTTTGTTTCTTTAATGGAGGCTTTAGGGAAGTAAATTTAATTGACAAGGATAGAGAAGTTGCTCTTCTCATGATACCTCATTAGGGCCTCTCAGGAACAGAGAAAAGAGATGTAAAAAAGACCTTTTGTGCAAAACAGCTAAGAGACCCAATTTCTACTCTTCCTTAGTTTGGAGAGAAGATTAAGATCATTAAGGCCTGCTCCCTACACTAAATTTAGGCACAATTGAAAATAATGGGAAACATTCAGAAGGTTGTACTGGTGGGTTATAGGAACTTATGTCAAAGTACTAGAGCTTCAGCTCTCAGAATCTTTAGAGATTTAAAGAACAAAGGTCAAGAAACAGGGTAGAAAAGCTGTCAGCCTCAGTTTCATCGTTTCTTAAGAAAGAAATTTCCTGCTAATGATTTTCCCGAAGGCACTTTTTACATCTTTGTTCCTAAGGCTGTAAATTAAGGGATTTAACATAGGTATAATCAATGTATAGAACACAGAGGTCACTTTATCAATAGCCATTGAATGGTCAGTGCCAGGGTGCAAATGGTCAGATGGGACGCACAAGTGGATAATCCTTTTCTTCTTCCCTTGGCAGAAGCTGTTTTAAGAATAGTTGCTATGATGAAGACATAAGAGAGGAAAACTGTTAGAAGGCAGAGGACTTCCACTAAACTAATGAAGACCAGCAGTACAATGTCATGGATGTAAGTGTCAGCGCAGGACAGAGAGAAGAGAGAGGAGGTGTCACAAAAGAAATGGTTAATTTCACTGGAGCAGAAAGACAGGTGAAATATATTTGTGGTGTGGACGATTGAACTCATGGCGCCTCCCAGAAACGCTCCAATTGCAAGCTGGCAGCAAATCCTCTTGGGCATAATAACGGTGTAAAACAGGGGTTGCAGATGGCTATGTGCCAATCATAAGCCATAACAGTCAAGAGAAAAGACTCTGTGTCCACCAAACAGCAGAAGAAATATAACTGTGCAGCACAGCCATTGTAAGAAATAGTCTTTTTATCAGAAAATAAGTCCACAAGTAATGGGGGCAATGACTGAAGAGCAGCAGGCATCTATGAAAGACAAGATGCAGAGAAAAAAGTACATAGGGATGTGCGAAGGGAGACTGGCTGTGAATCATAAAATCATCCCAAGGTTTCCCATCAGGGTAACAGAGTAGATGACAGGAAAACAACAAAAAGAACACTCCGCAGTTCTAGGTGATAATTGAATCCCAAGAGAAAGAACTGTGTCTTCACAGTACTGTTCTCCACCTCCATTCTCTGGTTCCTGGAGGTTGGAATTTTGACCGGGTACTGATGTTTATAATAACCTGAAGATTCAGAAAAAAAATATGAAAACGGATAAAGTAATTAGAACATTAATTCTAAATCCACTTGGGGATCTTGGTAACCCCTAGGCATATGAACAGTAAGCACAGAAAATGTACGTATTTCCAGTTGAACTGATAGCGTACTGCTTCTATTCCTTAAAGCTGTCATTTCCCTCATTAAATAACACAGCATCAAACCAATGGGTGAACTCTGACCTCTGAACCTCTTACTTTCATTTACTCTTTCATCAATGTGAATGATCATGGTTAATCACATTGCATATAGCAAACTCTGAGTAATTCACTTCTGTTCCACTTTGCAGTATTTTTTTATTTGCACAACAAATTAAAGTATTTTTATTTCAGTCAAAACCTTGCCTAGTTAGAGGAGTCAAAGTACTTTATCTTTCATACATTGAGAAGCATTTTTGCATCTGAGGAACAAAGGAACTTCTAAGAGTTGCTTGTACAATAGAAAGAGAAAATATTCAGAATTAGTTACTGAGTCAGTAACAGAATTAGCAACCGAATCCTAATTCTACTGCTCAGCAGTTGCAATTCTTTAGGAAGACCAAGTAATGACTAAGTTTAAGTTTCATCATCATCAGTATAAAAATGACAGTGCCTGTCTCATCAAATTATATGTTAAACGAGTTTTCTTCTACAGTTAAATATCTTTAGCATCTCATTGATTCACTCTTCTAAAGTTGGCAACATATTAATTGTAGTTAGTACATCCATTTTTTAATTTTTTTAGATTATTAGCCAAGCTATGGAATAAACATTATATATATATATACACACACACACATACATATATATACACACACACACACACATACACACACACACACACATTGTATGTCATATATAATGTGTGTGTATATATATATATATATGTATGTATATATAATTCTTCCTTAGCAACCTATATCACACACAGTTCCTGCAAATTCAGCATTTGCATGATGTCAGATTTGAATATATTTTCATTTTCATTTTATGCACTGTATCTCAGATTGTGATCTAACCATATTAACAAAACCTTATCCTCCTGTTTTTTCTCAATTTGTTCCAGATTTTTAATAAAACTGAATGTCTTTTAAAACTTTTCATGCATTTAGAATTAATAGGCATAATGCAACTATTTACAAAGCTATTTTTGGGGTATAGAAAATGAACTATGGGTAGAATAAAGATTGTGGATTCTGGATTACTTAATGTCTATTTTTCTACATTTGTTCTGTTAGCTAAATTAACAGCTTCCCAGGTCACTGGAGTAGTAAAGAATCTGTCTGCCAATGCAGGAGATGAAAGAGATAAATTAGAGTAAATGTGAAAATCTGGCATGGATACATTGCCATTTTATAATTTTCAAAGTGCTTTCTCATCTAACTTAATTCTCACAGCTCTTTAAAATATGCTGACCACCTCTACTGAAAAAGAACTGATGATCTCGACCCAGTTAACAATCCAGGATTGCATAACTTTGCAATCAAAGAGTCAAGGCCAGAGTTTGGACATTCTGGATCACTGGGCACTCTTCAATAAATACTACCTCCCCAGAAATGGAAATGTTAGAGATAGTGGTACTTAAAAGATTAACATAACCAAGACAGCTATTTCCCAAAACTCAATGTGCTGAATTGGATATGGGGATATTAGCTTAAAGCTAGCATAAATCTTGATTTAGAGTTTGTGCCCCACCAGGTTTACCTTTTGACACAGTATCAGAGAAGATGTGTTGTGGTGGTTGAAAGCATGGATGATAAATCCAGTGTGTCTGGCTCTTCCACTTCATATTCGTATGACTTCAGCAAAATTTCAACAACTATATGATTTCATTTTCTGATGTGTAATTTACATTTTATAGTGACACTTGTCTACAGGGTACTGATGAGGATTAAATGAACTAATATGTGTATTTTCAACCATATTTTTCACAGAGCAAATATTCAATGTATGATGTATATGTGCTTAGTGTGTCCAGCTCTTTGCAACTCCATGGATTGTAGCCCATGAAGCTCTTCTGTCCATGGATTTTTGCAGGCAACAGTGCTGGAGTGGGTTGCCATTTCCTCCTCCAGAGGATCTTCCCAACCCAGGGATCAAACTCAAATTTCTTCTGCCCCCTGCATTGACAGGTGGTGCTTAACCACTGCACAACCTTTAAAGCTAATATTATTAGGCTATTGAGACAAGTTTGAACTTCTCCAGAAATTAATACTTATTATTTTATTATCAACCAGGATTCCTATTTCCTCTAAGTAAAGAGTTAAACAAAGAAGGAAAGCATCACTGATATACAAGTTAATTCATTGGAATTATCCTTTCATAAAATACGGATGGCTTCCTCCTTAGAAAATATTAACTCTTCTTGAATGTTAGCTCATCTGTTTTGTTCTGCAAACATAGAGATAAGACTTTCTATTGACTAAGGGGTTGAGCAGTTGCCACTCTCTGAAGGCAAGAAAAAGATACAATTGTATCTTTACTGAGCTATTCTTTCTTTTGTAATAATGAAAAATGACTATTCAGAGGTGAAAGCGAAGGTGAAGTCATGTCTGACTCTTTGAGACTCAATGAACTGTAGCCTACCAGGCTCCTCTGTCCATAGGATTCTCCAGGAAAGAGTACTGGAGTGGACTGCCATTTCCTTCTCCAGGGGATCTTCCTGAACCAAAGATAGAACTGGGATCTCCTGCATTGTAGGCAGTGACATCAAATACAGAGATTCATCTTTAGGGACAATGTTTAAATAAGCTTGAGGCCTTGACCATGAGAAACAAACACTTCTTTGCTGAGGTTGTTTTTCTACCAAACCTCCTATTTCTATTCACAGATGTACAGGACCTGAAGAGAACAACTTATATAGAGAATATTAAGTGTAATAATATTTCAAATTTATTGCACATTTCAAATCTGAAAGAAAATTTTAAGATTCAAAAAAAGAAATATAAAAGCTAAGTATAACAAATGGAAAGGGAAAAGAATACAGGAAACAAAAAGTAGACTCCATTTAGGAGCCACCTACTATCTTTTTATGTACTTGGCAGGTGAGCATGGAAACAGAATTTTTGGAAGAGTTTAGCAAAATCATCTATTCCTGCAGGAATTTCTCTTTATTGATACTTGCCACTACTTAAATTTTTTTTTGCTCCCTTAAAAACATTCTTCTAACCCCGCCCCAGTACTGTTACTTGGGTGTTGATAACTGATGTCATCAATGCAATTCTGTCAGAGAAGATGAATAATATACTAAACAGATTGAGTCAGCATTAATGGATATGTACATGCTTTAAAAAGAAATAATACGTGATTAGAACAGTGTTAAAATCAGAGTCCAATATAGTGAGAATTGTTTTAATATCATGTGTCAAATGTCTGGGCTTTTTTGCTGTTATTGTTTTTGTTAGATGTATCTTGATCATTTAAAACTTGTGTTACTCTGGGAATATTTATTCTCAAACTATCAGTTTCTACATATAGAATAAGTGATTATGAACTTAAAAGAACTTGAAATCCCATCAAGTTCTAATACCCTGGTAAGAATACTTACCAAATCACTATCTTTTTCATTCACCTTCTCTCTATACTGTGTCAACTGAGGTTCATTTTTCACAGGAAAAGTCAATTTTGATACTTAAAGAGAAAAATTGACCTACTGCAATATATATGTATGTATGTGTGTGTGTGTGTGTGTGTGTATTATAATCTGATTTGAATGGCCTTCTGTGTTCATAGAAGAAATTTGTGCTTCCCTCAAGAAGACTGCTTTTCCCTAGGATAATTCAAGACCTTTTATATTTCTCTGAGGCTTTTGAGACTAGTTTTCTGATTTCACATTAGATCCCAGGAACACACACTGATACACCATTCCTGGTGGGAATATTTCCCTGCATAATTACAGTTCTACTGAGAAATTGCAAAAACACAAAATTAAGTGATGTCATATGTTTTTCTACATGTTAAGAATGTCTCAGGGAAACATATTATTATATTGTGGCTCATAAAAATTGTATGTTATTATATGTAAAATTGTATTATATATTTGCTATCTAGTTTTATTTAATCTGCTCAAAGCAATTTATCAAACAATTAACAAGCTATACTAGGATGGTGGAATAAACTGGTATAGCCTTAAATTGGTGCATTGATGCTCAGGCCAAAGCTGTGACGGCATCTTTGAGGAGGAAGAACAGGAAGAGAAAGACTCTGAGTTCAGGAGCTTCTGATGATTCAGTGACAACTCTTTCCCACAGGAGTGCCTTCTACCATATGTCAGGTCTGGGAAGCCAAATGACACATTTTGTGTTTCTTCTGAAAAAAAAAATGGAGAAAACAAGTTTCTATTAACTTCAGAAAATTATAAGCATCAAACACTGTCTTTTTTTTCTGGCTTTATTTTTTTTAATTATTATTGAACACTCTTTAAAAGGCAATCATAAAATAATTCAAAATTTTCAATGTCCTAGTGGATCCCACTGACTAAAAGATTAAAATTCAAGTATGAGCAGAAATCAATGTAATTCCAAATTTTAATTTATCAAAATTAATTGAGCTGATTAATTAAATTAGATAGTTTGTTGGACCTTGAAACATAATCAGTGATCTAATTCAGAACCTGATGGAAATCAACTCTTTCTTTGGGAAATGTCTTAAGTCTGCCAAAGTAGGGTGACAGCTTTTATGATCTTATATAATCCAAGCTAATTGTTTCATTCAGTTATTAGTCACATAAATTTGCAGTAGGTGAAGATTTGTACAATTCCCTTGTTGGGGAGAATGACCCATCTCTGTGAAATTAGTGGCTCATAAGGACAGTTACATTTGGAATTCTACAGAACATACAAAAGAGAATTTCAATATATCTGAAGATAATCATCATTTTTACCTATCAAATTAATAAAGGAATTTAATTAATTACAATAGTAGTGGTCAGTGTCAATAAGGACTGAGAAAGATATAACTCTGGTATACATTTTTCTGGAAAGCCACTGGTGACATATTCCCCAAGTCTTAGCCTTGAATACCATAAAAGCTATATGATTTTTTTAATGAGTTTTTCTTTTTTTCTTGACAGTGAAAGTCATGTCCAACTCTTTGTGATTCCATGGGCTGTAGCCTTCCAGGCTCCTCTGTACATGGAATTCTCCAGGCAAGAATATAGAAGTGGGCAGCCATTCCTTTCTCCAGGAGATCTTCTCAACCCAGGGATCAAACTCAGATCTTCCACATTGCAGGTGGACTTATTCTTTGTTAGTTATTAAAAGAAATAATTTAATTACATTTTGATAAAATTGAGGAAAAACTATTTCCAAAGCTACAATGTAACATTGTTTAGAATTCTAACTATAGGGAAAGTTAACAGTAAAAAGATAGAATTTTTTTTTAACTATGGGACATCATATCTTGGGTAGAAAATTATCATTATTTAAAATTATGATTTTGCATTTTTAAAAGTATGGTTAATTAAACAATAAAGATATCAAATTGCACATGTAGAGTATATATGCAGATGTAAGTGAAGATGTATATGTAGAGGTATGAATGCACAGAGATATCATGTTATCACTCTCATTTGGCTACAACCTTACAAAGGTAAGTCGTTTATCCATATTAAGAAAGGCAAGTAAAAACTTCCCCAATGTCTCTCAAGTACAACAGTGCAGTTTCTATATGAGTAGGATCCACCATTCGGACATTTTCCTAAGGAAAATAAAACAAATGAAAATCGAGCAATTTTATTCTCTGCCCTCCTTCTTAGCAGCAGGAGAAATATACATACTTTCATGGAGTATACAGTAATAGATTGAGTCAATTACTGGAAATCTTGGTATCCAGTATACCTGGTATATTCTCCATGCATGCATGCCAAGTCACTCTGTCATGTCCGAATCTTTGAGACCCCATGGACTGTGGCCCATCAGGCTCCTCTGTCCATGGAATTATCCAGGCAAGAATACTGCAGAGGGCTGTCATGCCCTCCTCCAGGTGATCCCAGACCCTGAGATTGAACCCAAGTCTTTTACTTCTCTTGCACTCAAAGGTGGGTTCTTTTCCAATAGAGCCACATGGGAAGTGCATATTCTTCATACCTTGAGCTAATTTCCTTAAAACTGAGAATTCTTCAATTCTTTAAATTTAAAACATACTCTTTTTTGTTGCTTGACAAAACAACAAATCAAAGCAAAACAAAACAAAAACAAATTGTAGCAACAGGAGCAACAAAAATTGAGTGATTTGCCTACTTCAAAGTTAAAACAGAAAAATCAACTTGGAAAATTTCCTTCCTTAAGTTTTAGACTAACAATAAGAAGCTAATCATGCAAAGATGGGCTCAATAAAGGACAGAGTGGTATGGACCTAACAGAAGCAAAAGATATTAAGAAGAGGTGGCAAGAATACAAGGAAGAATTGTACAAAAAAGATCTTCACGACCCAGATAATCATGATGGTGTGATCACTCATCTAGAGCCAGACATCTTGGAATGTGAAGTCAAGTGGGCCTTAGAAAGCATCACTATGAACAAAGCTAGTGGAGGTTATGGAATTCCAGTTGAGCTGTTTCAAATCTTGATAGATGATGCTGTAAAAGTGCTGCATTCAATATGCCAGGAAATTTGGAAAACTCAGCAGTGGCTACAGGACTGGAAAAGGTCAGTTTTCATTCTAATCCCAAGGAAAGGCAATGCAAAAGAATGCTCAAACTACTGCACAATTGCACTCATCTCACACGCTAGTAAAGTAAGGCTCAAAATTCTCCAAGCCAGGCTTCAGCAATACATGAACCATGAACTCCCTGATGTTCAGGCTGGTTTTAGAAAAGGCAGAGGAACCAGAGATCAAATTGCCAACATCTGCTGGATCATGAAAAGAGCAAGAAACTTGCAGAAAAACATCTATTTCTGCTTTATTGACTATACCAAAGCCTTTGGATCACAATAAACTGGAAAATTCTGAAAGAGATGGGAATACCAGACAACCTGACCTTCCTCTTGAGAAATCTGTATGCAGGTCAGGAAACAACNTTTTCTTCCAAGGAGCAAGCATCTTTTAATTTCATGGCTGCAGTCACCATCTGCAGTGAAAATAAAGTCTGTCACGGTTTCCATTGTTTTCCCATCTGTTAGCCATGAAGTGATGAAACCAAATGCCATGATCTTTGTTTTTTGAAGGTTGAATTTTAAACCAGCTTTTTCACTCTCCTCTTTCACCTTCATCAAGAGGCCCTTAGTTCCTCTTCATTTTCTGCCATAAGGGTGATGTCATCTGCATACCTGAGGTTGTTAATATTTCTCTCTGCAATCTTGATTCAGCCTTGTGCTTCATCAAGCCTGGCATTTTGTATGATGTACTCTGCATATAAGTTAAATAAGCAGGGTGACAATAAACAGCTTTGACAAACTCTTTTCCTAATTTGGAACCAGTCCATTGTTCCATGTTCAGTTCTAACTGTTGCTTCTGTTGTGGGTTATTTGAGGTTTTTCTTGTTCCCTGAGGTAGGTATATCACTATAAACTTCCTTATTATAAGTTTTTGGTTTTGCTATGTCCCACAGATTCTGGATTTTTGTGCTTTCGTTTCATTTTTCCATTTGTCTCCAGGTAGTTTTTTGTTTCCTCTTAGAGTTTTTAATTTTAATACAACATTTTTAAACCTTTTGGGTGGGATTTGTTTCTCTCCATGTTAAATTATAATCTAAAGATAGTTCTTTTGAAACACTAGATCATGATTTAATTTCCTCACTCTGTATACTAATGTCATGTTATAATATAATTACATAACTCTCTGTATAATGCTGTAGTTGAGGTTACCACATCTACCTGTGCTAGTTGTTGAGAAAGAGAACAGACTCTTCAAATTTGTTCTTTTTAAAAAGGATTATGTTCTTGTTTCCCTTTGGCCAGAATAAGGGAGCAGTAAGGCCGATGTGCCTGGGCAGGGGCAGGGAATGGAGATACTGTAGGACAGGATAACCATGCTATGGACAAGCTGACACTCAGGGCTATAGTCGCACACACTCGATGTTAACAATAAAGAAAGAATATTGTGCTGGATGGACAGTCCTGTTGGGACTTTTAGTTCTGACGTCAGTCATAAGTACCTTGTCTCCAAAACTCTTATATACCAAGAACCTATAGTAGTTCATTTCCACAAAGAATCCTTTCTGAGCATGACAAGTACACACACACAACACTGTTAAAATAGTGTATTTTTAGAAGGACTCAATAATCCATTTTATGGCCTTCTTGAAATTAATTTAGTTTTTAAAATCTAAGAGCATATAACAGTTAAAAAGGATTTAACCCTTTTAAATAGTTGTGTCTTTCATCTTATCTACTTTTGTTTTTCTTTAAGAATAATTTGCTTCAGGGAGGAAGAAATATAGGTTTTTTTGATGTGGGGAAATGCAAGAGGATGGGAATAGAAATGCAAAGCAAGGTTTCTATCTTAAAAAAAAAAATTTTGACCCCACCCTCACCCCTTGCAATGGAAGCATGGAGTCTTAACCACTGGACTGCCAAGGAAGTCCCTCTATCTAAAAATTTTTAATTGAAAAAGTATTCTAAATGATTTTCTTATCAAGCAAATAGTCTTAGAAAAATGTAGTAAGCTTCACAAAAAGTTCATTGTTTCATTGAGGGCTATGAGAAGGAATAGACAAGGAAATGGTAACCCACTCCAGCATTCTTACCTGGGAAATCCCATGGACAGAGAAGCCTGGTGGGCTACATTCATTCCATGGGGTTGCTAAAGAGTCAGACATGACTAGGCAACTACACAACAAACAACAGGAGGAGCAAACTCCATTTTGTAGGAAAAATGAAAAAAAGAAAAAGATGGCTTTAGAGAATTCTAATTCAGTCTTCAGACTGCAGCCATGAAATTAAAAGACGCTTACTCCTTGGAAGAAAAATTATGACCAACCTAGATAGTATATTCAAAAGCAGAGACATTACTTTGCTGACTAAGGTCCGTCTAGTCAAGGCTATGGTTTTTCCTGTGGTCATGTATGGATGTGAGAGTTGGACTGTGAAGAAGGCTGAGCGCCGAAGAATTGATGCTTTTGAACTGTGGTGTTGGAGANTTATGACCAACCTAGATAGTATATTCAAAAGCAGAGACATTACTTTGCTGACTAAGGTCCGTTTAGTCAAGGCTATGGTTTTACCTGTGGTCATGTATGCATGTGAGAGTTGGACTTTGAAGAAGGCTGAGCACCGAAGAATTGATGCTTTTGAACTGTGGTATTGGAGAAGACTCTTGAGAGTCCCTTGGACTGCAAGGAGATCCAACCAGTCCACTCTGAAGGAGATAAACCCTGGGATTGCTTTGGAAGGAATGATGCTAAAGCTGAAACTCCAGTACTTTGGCCACCTCATGCGAAGAGTTGACTCATTGGAAAAGACTCTGATGCTGGGAGGGATTGGGGGCAGGAGGAGAAGGGGACTATAGAAGATGAGATGGCTGGATGGCATCAGGGACTCGATCAACATGAGTCTGAGTGAACTCCAGGAGATGGTGATGAACAGGGAGGCCTGGCGTGCTGCAATTCATGGGGTTGCAAAGAGTCGCAAAGAGTCGGACACGACTGAGCGAGTGAACTGAATCCATGATAAACCCATAGCTTCATCATTTTATGCCCTCTTTATTCTTAGTAATATTTCTTGTTCTAAATTATATTTTCTACTTTGTTTTATATCAATATATTCATGCATGACATGCTTTCTGCCAATGTATATTTAGCTCAATACATTATCATAATTGAGATTTTTTTAGAAAGCAGTTTAAGTCACTCATTTTAGAGGCACATGAGTTTAAAAAAATGAGTAACATCAATGTAAATTATACTCTACAGTAGCTATGCTGCTGCTGCTGCTGCGACAGCAGCTATAGGAGTTACCAAAAATGAATTTAAATCTAAAGGTAAATAATAGATGAGTATGGAATTTTATATCAGTATTTACTGAAGAGCATCAATGCCTGCAGTGTTGCCATATTAAATAATCTTCTTGATTATGCCACACACTAATTTTTAAATCATGATCAGAGAACTTAAGTGATATGTATTTTCATGTTTTAAGAGTAAGAATACAGGAATTGTGTCTCTGAATTAAAAAAAAAAATTAGTCATTGTTTGTCAAGATAGAGAAGAGATATGAAATTTTATGCCCTGAAAATGGATTACTTATCGCTGATTTGATTCAAGGTTAATATAACATTGCTGCTACTTTCCACTGATATTCTAGTTAATGTAACTATGAAGTAAGCAATGATTTGTAGAATATATTTTATCTATGAATATATAAAATAATGTTGGCTGTCACTACATATAAAAATGTTAACCAGAAAAAAGTGATTTACATAATCCATCCTTGTAAGTTTGAAATCATATAAGTATTTGAAATTACCTTAATGAATTGTTTTCAAGTTTTTACTTCATTCTCATGAAAATAGAATTAGTTCTCTTAATATTTTTCTCAAAAGATTTGGAATTTCATTCAGACACAAAGATTATAGAACAGAGAACAGATGTGTAATTATTTCTAGCAAAACTGATGAGGCAACAGATGAAAGAAAATATAAATCAGTTTAATTCAGTAGCTCAGTCGTGTCCGACTCTTTGCGACCCCATGAATCACAGCACGCCAGGCCTTCCTGTTCCTTACCATTTCTTGGAGTTCACTCAGTCTCACGTCCATCGAGTCCGTGATGCCATCCAGGCATCTCATCCTCGGTCGTCCCCTTCTCCTCCTGCCCCCAATCCCTCCCATCATCAGAGTCTTTTCCAATGAGTCTACTCTTCACATGAATTACTAATTTCAAATTGGATATATGTGCCTATGAGGGTGAAAGTGGAAGTTGCTCAGTCATGTCCAACTCTTTGCGACCCTGACCACAGTTCATGGAATTCTCCAGGCCAGAATACTGGAGTGGGTAGCCTTTCCTTTTTCCAGTGGATCTTCCTGACCCAGGAATCGAACCCAGATTTCCTGCTTTGCATGTGGATTCTTTACCAACTGAGCTATCAGGTAAGCCATTAAATATTACATTGCTTAGAGGAAAATGCAATCCTCCCTGATTTACACAACCATATAGATTAGATTATTTCTATGTTTAGATTATACTTAAAAATTAGAGCTATTTTAAAACAATGTTCACATCCCAGGAAAGCTATTAGCTCCCAATTTTACAGCAAATCTACTCAATTGTTTTATGGAGACTTTCTAGAGAGTCCTGTTGAGGAGAACTAAGATACAGGCTTGATCAAACTGCCATGTGAAGTAATAATATATGTATAATGATTGGTAAGTGATAGACAGGCAACACAAAACATACAACATGTATAAGGTATCTTTGTTTTTATTCTCAGTATTTCAAGAAGCAAGCTAATTTTCTTAAGCCTCTTGTAAATTATTTCATTCTCTATACTGAAACTTTCTTCCAAAATAAGTTAGAATTGAAGCTACAATGTATACACAATTTCATTTCTTCAAGCACCTAGCAAGATACCTTGTAGGCATATGACATAAAATAATAGCTTAAAATATGTATGAATCATTGACTCTTGACCACTATGTATTTTCAGTTCAGTTCAGTTCAGTCGCTCAGTCGTGTCTGACTCTGCAACCCCATGAAATGCAGCACACCAGGCCTCCTTGTCCATCACCAACTCCTGGAGTTTACTCAAACTCATGTCCATCGAGAGGGTGATGCCATCATCCTCTGTCGTTCCCTTCTCCTCCTGCCCCCAGTCGCTCCCAGCATCAGGGTCTTTTCCAATGAGTCAACTCTTCGCATGAGGTGACCAAAGTATTGGAGTGTCAGCTTCAGCATCAGTCCCCCCAATGAATACCCAGGACTGATCTCATTTAGAATGGACTGGTCGGATCTCCTTGCAGTCCAAGGGCCCCTCAAGAGTCTTCTTCAACACCACAGTTCAAAAGTATCAATTCTTCGGCACTCAGCTTTCTTCACAGTCCAACTCTCACTTCCAAGTAAAACTTATGTCATTTTGTTTCTCTTTAAAAATCTGTCTATCCTTCAAGGCCAAGTAAAAGCTGCATGATAGCCACAAATGATTTTGTACAGTCTCTTCCCACCAACGGTACTATGATATTAACAAACACCACTGGCTTGGGAGGTTCCTGAAAGTAAAAATATATCTTTCCCTCTCATCTATTCACCAAATTTAAAGTATAAATTTGTTCATTTATTTAAGACTACTTGTTAACCAACAGGAAAAAGGGAATAACAGAACTAGAATTTATTGCACATATACAGTATGTTTGATATATTACCTATATTTTTTTGTTTTATATACTACTTTAAGAACAAAATCATATTAAACTGGTTTTGTAGATAATGACTGAGTCAGGTCGATTCATCTTCTCTGACTTATTTAGTTAGAACCAGGTATAGTCTCATGATCTAAAACTCATATTTTTTCCATTGTGGTTTTTGATTTTCAAATCTAAAGTGAGTTTTTAAGTGAATTTTTGACACATAATCCATTCAAAATCAGAAAAGTGTTCTTCAATAACCAAAATGAATATTTAACAGTTGCATGCCTTCAAAGTGAAAACAATTTTGTTTTCATTAGTTTGCTGACTGTGTCCTTGACATCCTTATTTCTCAGACTGTAGATCAGGGAGGGGATTAAACTGGGAATGACCACCATGTAAAACACAGACACCACTTTGACTGTGTGCCTGGAAGTTGTGGAGTTGGGCACACAGTAGAGGAAGAGGATGGTGCCAGGGAAGATAATGATGGAGGCCAGGTGGGAGGCACAGGTGGAGAAGGCTTTGCAACGACCACCAGCTGATGTCATCTTCAAGGTGGTGACAACAATGAAAATGCAAGATGTGGGAATGACGAGCAATGTCATCACCTCATTAAAGGTGGCAACAGTGAAAAGAAGCAGCTGGCTGAGATAAGAATTAGAGTAGGAGCAAGCTACTCCCCATGCATATGACACGAGCACTAACTTGGCACAGACTCTCTGGGACATGACAACTGTGTAGAGTAGAGGGTTGCAAATAGCCATGAAGCGGTCATAGGCCATCACAGCAAACAGGGTTAATTCAGTCACACAAAGGTGCAAACGAGAAAGAACTGCACCATACATTCCCAAAATGAAATGCTCTGTTTTCTGCAAGTAGGTTCACCAGGGTCTTGGGAGCAATGATGGAAGAATAGCAGAAACCCACAAATGAGAGGTAGCTGAGAAAAACATATATGGGGGTGTGAAGTTTGGGGTTAACTTTGATGATGACCAATCATCCCAAGGTTCCCTGCTATGCTGAAGCTGTAGATGGCCAGAAATGCCAAGAAGAGGGGGCTTGCATTTCTGAGTAGTCTGAGAAACCCACGAGGGTGAATGTGGCCCCAACGGTTATATTTCTCTTGGTCAGAGACATGTTTCCTGACCAACGGATCTGAATATATGCTTACCTGTGCCCTGTGCAGAAGGGATATGAAATGAGCCAAAATGAATCTGTGTTATAGTCCTGATAGGGGTTCATCATCCAAGGCAAAAATAACTACAGCTTCAGAAAAGAATTACTCATTAACGTTTTTCTTCAAGAATTTAAAACTTAATTCTGTTCAAGTTCTGAAATATAATTTTAATGACATACAAATGTTATAATTATAAATCAAGCTATTTTTTGTAACATGTAATCAAATCCTCATGTGAGACTTTCTAATACTGAACCCCATGAATTCTGAAAAATGAAATAATTTTAGCTGATAGTTATTAATAAAAAATGAAAACACTTGAAATAGCTTCTATAATCAGAAATAAGTTTTTACATAAAATATGTTCATATCAGTGATGTAAACAAAGATTAATCTGTGTGGTAAGTAATAGCAACTTACTTATTGTTGTTTAATTGGTAAGTCATGTCTGACTCTGCGACCCCATGGACTGCAGCCCACCAGATTCCTCTATCCATGGAATTTCCAGGCAAGAATACCAGAATGTGTTGCCATTTCTTTTTTCAGGGAATCTTCCTCATCCAGAGATCAAACCCATGTCTTCTGCATTGGCAGGTGGATCCTTAACCATTAAGCCACCAGGAAACCTGTACTTACTTATGCTCATATTTTAAATATCTGAGTAGCACTTTAATCATCATCCCTTTTTTTGACTGAAAAGGTCAGCTAGCAAATTAAATAATGATTTACAACTTTTCGGAAATAGCACCTACTGAGCAGCCTTTCTTTACATGTGAGCAACAGAAACTTGAAAAAGCTATGACTTGCCTAGTGACATACAGGCGTTGATGCTCAACTACAGTTAGAGCCCATATTCCTTAATTCCCAGTGACATACCCATCTCTACACCAGGCTGTGATTCACATTACAGATTGAGATATGAGCACTTCTACTTTGTAAAGATCATATTTCACCCCTCATTTTGCTAACTTTTTTTTGGCCACTTTAAAGACAAATTCCATGATATAAAGCTATAATTGTTAGTCCAACATTTATGTGTGGGCTGCAGAAATCTCATCTGTGTAAAGATGTAACATAAAGAATGGATGCTAGGGAAAGCCCTTTTTAGAAATAAATATGATTAAAAGTCCTAAATATTGATACTTGTCTAGATGATTCTCTCTTCCTTAGGCACGTAGAATGCTCAAATTGTCAGAAGCATGGATGAAAATTGAGATTCTCCACACTCTGATGACACTTTAATAAAGGATTTCTTAATATAGGGGGAAAAAAAAAGAAAGGATTTTTTAAACTGGCACACAGATAGGAAGCCCAGTTACATTTGAATCTCAAATAGATAATGAATTATTGCTATAAATGCATCCCAAGTATTCTATGGAACTTTTCATACTAAACATTCGTTGTTTATCAGAAGTTCAAATTAAATTTACCATTCTGTACTTTTGTTTGCCAAATCTTTCAACCTTATATCTAGAAGAATTTAGAATGTTATAGTGAACATTACATTCCACCTGGAACTTCCTTGTTTTAGAACAATAGAGTCTTTACTGCCAGNTTACCATTCTGTACTTTTGTTTGCCAAATCTTTCAACCTTATATCTAGAAGAATTTAGAATGTTATAGTGAACATTACATTCCACCTGGAACTTCCTTGTTTTAGAACAATAGAGTCTTTACTGCCAGAAATTCTCTCCAACAAATAATGAAGATTTCTTGCTCAAACTAATATATCTGGTAAGGTCATCTCTATTTCCATGTCCCTAGAACCAACTGGCTCTAGATGTTTCAGCATTGAAGGTTTGAGGTCCCATGTAGCAGGACTCTTGAAAGTCCTGTATGTTCAGATATTCAAGGACTTAAGGATCAGTCAGAAGGCAGTTTTTCCAAATCAATTCTCACTATTATAAAATTATTTTCTAGTGACCGTTCTCAGAGTTTCTGAAGCTCACCACTACTGATATTTTGTGCTAATTTATTCTTTTTTATGAGTACTTACACTGTTCAAGGTACCACATATAACAGTATCTTTGGCCTCTATGACAGCATCACCCTCCCCCTGGTCTCTCCATTATGGCAATAAAAAAGGTCTCCAGGTATTGTCACGTGTACACTTGGGAGGGGAGAGAAGGTGCATAATTGCCTGTAATTGAGAACTACTCTCTTGTTTCTTGTATTCTGGTAAATTTTCACTTGTCTTCTGTCTGACTTAAAACTATTTCTTATCTCCCAAATGATATTATCATATGGATTAAACAATTTAGCTTATCTTTGGATCTGGGAAGAATGCTCTAAAATCTTCTTTCTTTTGAGTTCTTCCCGAAATTTTAATTCATTTTGCTTTTACGAGCCAACATATTTCCCCCCTACCCCCGCTCTAAAATCTCATTTAGAGCTAGTTTTATTCATGCGATTTCTCCAGAAGGTTCATTTCATACTTTCATTTCAGTATATGTGGTTGTTGTTGTTGCTGTTGTTGTTCTGTCATTAGTTTATTTTACTTGAAATGTTTTTTTTTAATTTTATTTTAACTTTATTCTACTTTACAATACTGTATTGGCTTTCCCATACATCGACATGAATCTGCCACAGGTGTATACGAGCTCCCAATCCTGAACCACCCTCCCAACTCCCACCCCACATCGTCTCTCTGGATCATCCCCATGAACCAGTCCCAAGGATTCTGCCTCCTGCATAGAACATAGACCGGCGCCTCATTTCTTACATGATAGTATACATGCTTCAATGCCATTCTCCNCCCTGGAAGCCAGTCTTATAAGTCAGAATCTCAGGAAGTGAGACTGCTTATTTTTAGTGACAATCTGAGAAGTCAAACAGTTACTTAACTTCTGTCACAGTTGGCCCCAAATGGCCAAGACTTGATTTGTATTTATTTACTTATTTGGCTGTGCCCAGTCTTAGCTGCGGCATGCAGGATCTTTAGTTGCAGCGTGTGGGATTTAGTTCCCTGACCAAGGATCCAACCCTGGGGTCCCCTGCATGGGCAATGTGGAGTCTCAGCCACTGGACCACCAGGGAAATCCCAAGACTTGGTTAATAACTTGGTTAATAACTTACAGCTTCCGTAATTTTTATCCCTGCTTCCAACTTAGGACCCACCAGAGAAAGGCAGATAGGCTCCCCTAACCAGTCACACTTATTGTGATCCACACAGTCAAAGGCTTTGGCATAGTTAATAAAGCAGAAATAGATGTTTTTCTGGAACTCTCTTGCTTTTTCCATGATCCAGTGGATGTTGGCAATTTGATCTCTTGTTCCTCTGCCTTTTTAAAAACTAGCTTGAACATCAGGGAGTTCACGGTTCACGTATTGCTGAAGCCTGGCTTGGAGAATTTGGAGCATTACTTTACTAGCATGTGAGATGAGTGCACTTGTGCGGTAGTTGGAGCATTCTTTGGCATTGCCTTTCTTTGGAATTGGAATGAAAACTGACCTTTTCCAGTCCTATGGCCACTGCTGAGTTTTCCAAATTTGCTGGCATATTGAGTCTAGCACTTTCACAGCATCATCTTTCAGGATTTGAAACAGCTCAACTGGAATTCCATCACCTCCACTAGCTTTGTTTGTAGTGATGCTTTCTAAGGCCCACTTGACTTCTGAAAGAGGTGGGAATACCAGACCACCTAACCTGCCTCTTGAGAAAGCTGTATGTAGGTCAGGAAGCAACAATTAGAACTGGACATGGAACAACAGACTGGTTCCAAATAGGAAAAGGAGTACGTCAAGGCTG